>CM031595.1:180147432-180155915 GCA_018398815.1 Conus ventricosus
TCTGTGCTTAATTAGGTGCCAGTTGTAGAGTATGACAGAAGCCAAACATCAATTGCTCCTGTGGATGCAATTAAAATCCCAGACACACCTATATAAGGACGTCCTACCGTTCCCATATCAAACCATTGCTTCGAATTGATCAACTCAGTAGCGGACAGGACTTAATGTTGACTGGGATCCTGCCACCCAGTGACGTAGACTAGGGAAGGAAGCAGAGGAGCTGACAGAGGCTGACTGCAGACAGAGAGATGAAGTGTCTGGTGCTGGTGTTGGGCCTGTGTGCCGTGGTGTACACTGCTTCCCTCGGGAAACAACAGGTAAGGCTGAAGGCTGGCAATGACACTTCATTCATTCATTCATTCATTCATTCATTCATTCATTCATTCATTCTTTCATTCATACACATTTCGTTTTTTTTTGCTATTGCACTTTTCAGATCGTTCGCCGGTATTTTGCTATTTACTGTCTTCACTAGCTAGTCCGTCAAACATTTTGGGTTATTCTTCCGTCATTTATGTTCTGATTTGTTAGATACCAAAAGAAATCTAAATCTGACTCGGATATGGATCGGTAATTTAAAAAAAAAGACGAAAATTGTCGATTTGTAGAAGCTTAACATTGCCAGTCCTATTATATTTGCTGTTTTTGTTTCTGCTATAGTTTAACATTGCCAGTCAACTGACGGTAACCCATGTTTGTGGTCATTTTATGACTTAATTAACTGCTTGGAAACACACAACTGCCTGGTTTACTGTTATGTTTAGATTTCGAGAAAGCCTTCGATTCCCTTGACTGGGGATTCATGAATAAAGTACTTGTAGCATTCGGTTTAGGACCAGATTTTCGTAAATGGATAAGTACTTTCTATAATGATATCAAGTTAACTGTTCTTGTGAATGGCCAGGCATCTGGTTGGTTTTCCGTGGGTCGTGGGTGCAGGCAGGGTGACCAGTTTTCACCCTACATATTCGTTTTGTGTGTGGATATCCTTGCCATTGTGTTGAGAAATAATAGAATTAAAAAAGGGATCCAAATTAAACAAACAGAACACAAAATTTCACAATATGCAGACGATGCAGAAATTATGCTTGAAGGTGACAAAGTGTCTTTTGAGGAAACTCTGATAACAGTTGATAGGTTTGGAAGAAAATCAGGTTTGATATTAAACACAGAAAAAACAAGTGCAATTATGGCTCGGCAGTAGGAAAAATTCGACGATTTGCTACATGCAACATTTACGTATTCAGTGGAATCCACCACAGTTCAAAATTCTGGGTATCTTATTTACCAATGATCTTGCTCATTGTTCAGAATAAACATGCAGGCTAGATTTCTTGAAATAAGAATGCTATATAAGGTATGGTTAAGAGACAGATTACTCACTAGGCAGGGTGGCTGTTTTAAAGTCCTTAATCTTGTTCAAACTAATTCATCTCTGGATTCTACTTCCAAATCCTCCGATGATGTAATTAATGCTATTCAAAACTCAGTATTTCGATTTGTTTGGAATAGAAAACGGGATCGTATAAATAGAAAACTGTGGTTAAAAACGTAAGGAATGGAGGACTTGGTGTGCCTAGAATAAAAGAATATATATTTGCATTAAAACTTGCATGGATTAGAAAAATAAGAATATCATCTCACAAGTGGAAAAGTATTATTTTGGCAAGTTGTCCAGAAATATGTCATCTGGAAAAAATTGGTTGTAGTCTTCCTCTAGGCCAATTATCCAGAAATAAATTTTGGGTTGATGTATTTGAGGCATATAAAGGAATTTGGCAAAGGATTATATCTTGCATTTCCGAAGAAATTGCTTCCGAAAATATATTTTACAATGAAAACATTAAGATAAACAAAAAACCAATTTTTCATCAAAGTTTGTTCGACAAAAGTATATACAAAATTGGACACATACTGAAAGAAGATGGCACGCTTTTGGCAAAAAGAGAGTTTCAATTATAAATATGGATTTTGCATTGACTTTATTTCGTACACTGGATATTAAGAGAGGTAAACGCATATATTCGGAAACTGCAGTAACAATGACAAATAACAAGCATGAAGAAACGTCTAAATTGTGGAAGCTTATCTGTTCAGTCAGCAAAGGGGCACGTGTTTTACTATGATGCCTTTGTGATGTGACAACATAATCCCTACTTTTTGCAGCGAGTGGAATGAAAAACTTGACCAGCAATGGAATGGAATATCATTTTTAAAAGGTACAAAAAATAAAAGAAATAAAACTTAAGCGGTTTCAGATAAGAATTCTACACCGTATATTGGGTACAAATATTGTGTTGTCAAAAATGAGAGTTGAACTGAGTGATCATTGTACATTCTGTAACAGAGAAAGGGAAAACCATTGAGCATCTGTTTTGGTTTTTGTGAACACGCTGCACATTTTTAGCAACAACTTCAAGCAATAATGAAAGAGAAGCGTCAGCATGCAGCTTCATTGAATTTGTCTGTTGAATTGGTATTATTTGGGCATGCAGATCATTTCAGACGTGATGAAACCTTCGACTTCATACTACTTCTAGGAAAATATTTTATCTATAAATGCAAAATCGGAAATGAAATGAGGTAGGGAACAGTAACGATAAACAGTAAACAAGTGGGGTATGTTTTGCTCCCATAAGGAAACCTAACACAGAGTAATTTTATTCAAGACTGGCACAGCCTTTTAAACTTGAATAAAGTCAGACAAAATACATAGACGAACAATCTAATAGTGGGGGAAAAACAAGCGCAGGCCAACAACTGAACTGTCTGGCAAAGATTTGGACTTGAGGGGAGGGGAGTTTGAAGATGGAGAAACTGGGAAAATGAAATTTAATTTAAAAAAAAATGTTACAGATATGAAAACTCTTCACTAGCTGCATAAAAAGAACCATCGCAATCCCTTTTGAAAGCAGATATATCTGTATTGCCTGCTCCGAGCCTTTCGCAGGCTGGATCGGGACCATCAGGGAGACACGGCTGGTTGTGTCTGCGCTCCGGCCTCAAATAGAGACACACCACAGTCCATAATACTGTGGTGTTCTCACCACCATGGGTGCGAAAAAGAAATCCAATAGCACCCCAGAGCAGCCAGCGAAGAGTAGTAAATGCAACCAAACGAAAGTGGGGGAGGAAAAAAAGTTGCTGTAAAAACTAAAGACATTATGCAAATAATATAAAATGTAGGGGACAGTCTTTGAGCCTACGCCTGAGGATCCACCAAAGATACAAGGGAGATCAAAAGACAAACTCACAGACGGACAGAAACAAATACAAATTCGTTTCTCTACTCTTCGCTGGCTGCTCTGGGGGTGCTATTGGATTCTTTTTGCACCCATGGGTGGTGAGAACACCACAGTATTATGGACTGTGGTGTGTCTCTATTTGACGCCGGGAGCGCAGACACAACCAGCCGTGTCTCCCTGATGAGTCCCGATCCAGCGGGCGAAAGGCTCGGAGCAGGCAATTACAAATATATCTGCCTTCAAAAGGGATTGCGATGGTTCCCTTATGCAGCTAGTGAAGAGTTTTTATTCTGTAAATATTTTTTTTCTTTTTTTTTTAAATTAAATTTCATTTTCCCAGTTTCTCCATCTTCAAACTCCCCTCCCTCAAGTCCAAATCTTTGCCAGACAGTTCAGTTGTTGGCCTGCGCTTGTTTTTTCCCCCACTATTAGATTGTTCGTTCTATGTATTTTGTCTTTTATTCAAGTTAAAAGGCTGTGCCAGTCTTGAATAAAAGTTACTCTGTGTTAGGTTTCCTTATGGGAGCAAAACATACCCCACTTGTTTACTGTTTATCGTTTACTGTTCCCTACCTCATTTCAATTCCGATTTTGCTTTGATTAAATTGAGGTTATTTGTATTTGTTTCTGTCCGTCTGTGTTTTTGTCTTTGATCTCCCTTGTATCTTTGGGTGGATCCTCAGGCGTAGGCTCAAAGACTGTCCCCTACATTTTATATTATTTGCATAATGTCTTTAGTTTTACAGCAACTTTTTTTCTCCCCACACTTTCGTTGGTTGAATTTACTACTCTCGCTGGCTGCTCTGGGGGTGCTATTGGATTCTTTTTTTTGCTCCCATGGTGGTGAGAACACCACAGTATTATGGACTGTGGTGTGTCTCTATTTGAGGCCGGAGCGCAGACACAACCAGCCGTGTTTCCCTGATGAGTCCCGATCCAGCGAGCGAAAGGCTCGGAGCAGGCAATACAAATATATCTGCCTTCAAAAGGGATTGCGATGGTTCCCTTATGCAGCTAGTGAAGAGTTTTCATGTCTGTAACATTTTTTTTTAAAAATTAAATTTATTTTCCCAGTTTCTCCATCTTCAAACTCCCCTCCTCAAGTCCAAATCTTTGCCAGACAGTTCAGTTGTTGGCCTGCGCTTGTTTTTTCCCCCACTATTAGATTGTTCGTCTATGTATTTTGTCTGACTTTAATTCAAGTTTAAAAGGCTGTGCCAGTCTTGAATAAAAATTACACTGTGTTAGGTTTCCTTATGGGAGCAAAACATACCCCACTTGTTTACTGTTTATCGTATTCTGTTCCCTACCTCATTTCATTTCCGATTTTGCTTTGATTAAATTGAGGTTATTTGTTTCTGTCCGTCTGTGTGTTTGTCTTTTGATCTCCCTTGTATCTTTGGGTGGATCCTCAGGCGTAGGCTCAAAGACTGTCCCCTACATTTTATATTATTTGCATAATGTCTTTAGTTTTACAGCAACTTTTTTTCCTCCCACACTTTCGTTTGGTTGCATTTACTACTCTTCGCTGGCTGCTCTGGGGTGCTATTGGATTCTTTTTTTTTGCACCCATGGTGGTGAGAACACCACAGTATTATGGACTGTGGTGTGTCTCTATTTGAGGCCGGGAGCGCAGACAAAAAACCAGCCGTGTCTCCCTGATGAGTCCCGATCCAGCGGGCGAAAGGCCTCGGAGCAGGCAATACAAAAAATATCTCCTTCAAAAGGGATTGCGATGGTTCCCTTATGCAGCTAGAGAAGAGTTTTCATATCTGTAACATATTTTTTAAAATTTTTTTAAAAATTAAATTTCATTTTCCCATTTTCCCTCCATCTTCAAACTCCCCTCCCCTCAAGTCCAAATCTTTGCCAGACAGTTCATTTTGTTGGCCTGCCTTGTTTTTTCCCCCACTATTAGATTGTTCGTCTATGTATTTTGTCTGACTTTATTCAATTTTAAAAAAGGCTGTGCCAGTCTTGAATAAAGTTACTCTGTTTTTAGGTTTCCTTATGGAGCAAAACATACCCCACTTGTTTACTGTTTATAAAGCAAATGCGAGAAAAAAATTTCCCATTTTGATAAGCTGTCACGTCGCCGGGGGAGATGGCAAACACCAATTCAGGGGCTTCACTCCGCGTTCACACCCCCAACGACCAGTCCACATTCAACCTCATCCACAAGCCCAAACACTCAGCTATGATTCATCCCTAACCACACTCACACCAAATGTAACATAAACTAACAAAATTTATTAATCACATCACAACATGCACTCCACAAGAAGAACAACAACCAATAATTGCTAAAACTAAACAGCACACAATATTACATTAACAAGGCCACGCGTACGTGTAACACAACACACACTGCCGACCGCTCTGCTTCCTTCTCTGTGTACCAAAAACCTGTGAATGCACACAACAATCAATATCAGCCAGATGATTTCAGAAATGTATGCACCCCACAACAACAGAGTATTCAAATCATTCCAACCCATGCAGCAAAAGCACGAATCACAATAACTCAGAATTCAGCAAGCAAATCATCACTAACTATGGTTCATTATAATGTAGTTCCTTCAACGAAGGTGAAACCAAAAATCCAAAGCGATGAAAGCTTTCCGACGTGTTCTGTTCAAAGTTCATGGAGCTCAAAAACGCCAAGACGATGGAGCACAATCAAAACTAAGCAGATAAACCCAAAACTAACATGAGTGGTCCACAGGTATGTTGGCGGAGCCCGAATATGAGTCGAGCCTTCAACAAAGAAGTTCATTCACATTCCTTGTCAGCGTTGATTCCTCGTTCTCTACAGTCTCTCTGCTTTCCATTCGATGACACATTCTATTCTCCGCATTCATCCACTCTCCACTACTTACATCGTCCATTCACCCGCTCCCTAGTCGGGAAGCCCAAGCCCAGAAGTCCGTTGCTAAAACGGGGAGTCAATGGAGTCACTCCTTCCACGCCGCTCCTGTCCTTCAACAACAGACGTCCCCAAACCCGTCAGTCGGCCACCAGCGAGGCAAGGGCCACTCTCACCAGCTCAGGTGCGGAAGGGGACCACGGCACAGCAACTAATCAGGTTCTAAAACCCGAGACGGACCCACGACCAGGCGAAAAACAAAAAACTGTGAAACGCCCACGAAATTGGGGGACAATAATGTCCAAGCCACAACTCCACCACTTTTGGGGGAACAGGAGTCCAGGCCAACACAGCATACGTCGTGTAAGGGAAACTTCTCGTCTCTCGAATGACTCGTCACACACAAGGGGACCTCCCCGGGTCTCCCTGAACTCAGTTCAGGCCACGCCAAATTCAACCGGTTTGGGTGACTCTGGGAACGGAGTATCTAAGGGAAACACACGCGCACGCTGCATGAAAACTAAAAAAACACGCACAGGCACACAACTTCCAAACACAATGTTTTATTTTCACCTAGCTATCACACACGTTCCTAAGGTACACAGTTGGAGGAAAAAAATCTAACCCTGTATCGTGACAAACCCCCTTCCAGATGAAACCTGGAGGGTTACATAACAACCAGGAACGGTACAGGTATAAAAATTTGCAGAACGTCTCACTCGACTTCGATGCGACTCAGATAGTCAGCTCCAACATTATCCTTCCCTTTGGATGGCCTCCACAACAAAAGAATATGCATCGGATACCGCGTAGCAAAGACCATCATAACAAGAATATATTGGTGCTTTCGCATCGACGCTGTCTTGATTGCCCCACGATAACAACCCCCACTCGCTCAAAGGGACGCTGGGTATTGGCATCCTAGCTAACGGAACCTTGCCCACTCTTCCACGAGGTCACTCTCTGGCAGCGTTCGCAAGACAAACAGAAATCGATGAATGTCCTCCGCACATTCCCGGCCAATAGAAATCTCGTCCCACTCTGAGTCGGGTTTTCTTGGTCCCCAAATGTCCACTCATGGGTGGGTCATGAGCGAGTTGAATGACCCGCTGACGTAACGGCTTCGGCACACACACCTGTGTATACTGTTGATCACCCTCACAATATACTCTCTGTAGAATCCTTCTTAAATGGGAAAGTGACCTGGTTCCGCTTCTTGCCAACGCGAACACAACTCTCTTCGCAACAGCGTCTCTAGCACGCTGCAACGTGGCATCCTTCTCTTGCAGTTCTCGCAGCTGTTTTGACTAACGTTGAGACCTTCACACTTTCGATGTCGAGAACAGTGTAGGATTCCTCAGCCGCCTTTTGCGCTTGGGTCTGAACTACTCCAACGGTTTTGACGAGGGAAACAAAGGTACCGCTAAGAGTTCTCCGTCCATCCCTGTCACCTGGTTTCCAAGGATCAATTCCAACGCAAATGACGCAGTACGGCCACGAAAAACTTTCCTTGCACAAGTGGGGTGCCCCACACAAATTAATGCCAAAGGGTAGGTTTCCCAACATGAATGATCACCCCATTTCCAGTTGAATATTTCCCGGAAGGTATTGGTCCGCAGCCACAAGGTCTTCTCTAACGCAACAAACTTCCGCCCTGTGTCCTCAAGACCTTCACCTCCCTGCCGTTTACAGTCACGGAAAGTATGGTGAATAACAGCCACAGGTTTCCCCTGTCCAAGCCTCCTTCTCTGGGGAGCTTATAGATCTCACAGAAGATCGGCACTGCCTGGGAGTATGACCGGTTTCCCCACCTGTAGCCCCCGAAAATCTGCAAACTTCCCCGAGTGTAGACGAGGACGACGAGGGAGCCTTGGAAGTCACAACGGGTTTTCTGCTGTTTGACCGATTCCTTCAGTTGCAGCAGTTTGTTTTGTTAGCCCAGTTTCCAATGTCCTTCCTCTATTGGCTGCGGGCCCTCTGGTCGGTTTTTCCTAAACTGACTCGGCGCGCCAATGGTGGATTGTGCACTCTTGCCTCTCGCCTAACTTCGACATAGTCAAAAGCAAGCTGTGCAGCTTCCTCCACATTTCGCGTTTCTTCTCGCGGACGTAGTAACTAAAGGGCGGCACTGAGAGTAACAAAAACTGTTCCTCAAAAACAGATCACACAATGCTTTTGGATCTTCTAAGTCCACCTCTGCCAGCTTCAACCACAGATTGAAGTTCTCTTTTAGTTGCTTCAAAAAATGGGTGAAATCCTCGTCAACCTCTTCCGCATTTCCCTAAACTTCCTCCGGTAGAACTCTGGAGCCTACAAATTCTCTTAGAAGAGCGGTCCCTTTAAAGTCGGATAGCTGAGTGGTGTTTCGCCGT
>CM031595.1:180156915-180169415 GCA_018398815.1 Conus ventricosus
TGTTGTCATTCCCCCCCCTCTCCTTGGGCCACCCCCCCACCCTCTCCTTTGGTGCCATCCCCCCCCCCCTCTCCTGGTGCCATCTGCTATTGCCCCCACCCTTCCTTGTGCCATCCCCCCACGCTCTCCTTGGTGCCATCCCCCCTCTCCTTGGTGCCATCCCCCCACCTCTCCTTGGTGCCATCCCCCCACCTCTCTTGGTGCCATCCCCCCCCCTCTCCTTGTGCCATCCCCCCACCCTCTCCTTGGTGCCATGCCCCACCCCTCTCCTTGGTGCCATCCCCCACCTCTCCTTGGTGCCATCCCCCACCTCTCCTTGGTGCTCCTGCTATTGCCCCCACCTCTCCTTGGTGCCATCCCCCACGCTCTTCTTGGTGCCATCCCCCCACCCTCTCCTTGGTGCCATCCCCCCACACTCTCCATGGTGCCATCCCACCCTCTCCTTGGTGCCATCCCCCCACCTCTCCTTGGTGCCTGTCACGATCGGCAGTAGTAAACCAGCCGTTCATGTGTTTGGAGTAATGGTAATTCAGAAATAGAGAGCGTGTGCGCGTGTGCATATGTGTATATGTGTCGTGTGCGAGCGTGCGTGTGTAAGATTTGGGGTTATGGTTAAGGTGGAAGATTAGGTAGGTAGGGGGCTGGGGAAATAAAGACATACAATATTCTTAAATTCCAATCTTCACTTGTTGAAGGGATGGAAGCGGGAGGTTTGGTTCCATTCCGATTGTTCCCCTTTGTTACTTTGGTTCTACACCAGAGAAGGCGGGCAGGATATCGGCTGTTGTTGGTGTTGTCAAGTCTGTGAGTTGTTGTTGGTAAATTGTCGTGTCGTTGCACGAGCAACAACTAGTCCGTTGGTCGGGCGTGTCAGCTCTGCGGAGGGATACGCTGCTCTGACCAATCGCTGTTTTGTGTTGTGAGTAGAGTTCGCTTGGTTCCGACAGGTCGGAATGAGTTGGGGTAGCTTCACTTCGGTCCCTGGTGTTCGTCGGATGTGGACGCGCCTTGTAGTTGCGGCGGTAGCGCGTTAGTTGAGCTAAGTGACTTCGAGTCATAGTTAGGGCAGGTCCTCGTCGGGTCTGGTGTGCCCTTGGCCTGTGCCGGGTTCTGTGTTCGTCTTGTTGGCAGCCACTTCAGCCAGTTGTAGAACTGGTGTTGGTTGATCGTCTGTCTGTCCAGGTTGGTGATCCGTTATGTTCGTGGTGTTGTGGTTCGTCGTGTCTTGTATTGTGCGGGTTCTGTGTCGTCTCTGTTGGCAGCCACTTCAGCCAGTTGCAGAAATGGTGTGGTTGATCGTCTGTCTGTCCAGGTTGGTGATCCGTTATGTTCGTGGTGTTGTGGTTCGTCGTGTCTTGTACTGTGCGGGTTCTGTGTCGTCTCTGTTGGCAGCCACTTCAGCCAGTTGCAGAACTGGTGTGGTTGAACGTATGTCTGTCCAGGTTGGTGATTTGTTGGTTCATGGTGGTGTTGTTCGTCATGTTGTCTTGTATTATGGCGAGTTGTACTGTAGTTGTCTCATGTTATGTTTAGTTGTATTATGTTTGTTGCGTATACTGGTTGTCTAGTATGAGGTCGTCTTGGTTCTGTGATTGAAACTTCTTGTCGGCCGTTTTGTGTTACCTCTTTTCTGTATATTCTGTAAGTAGTGTACATAGTGGTTCCTGAGTTCGATTGTCATGTGATAGTTTGGCTAGACAATGTGGGTTCGATATAATAACCGTTGATGGACGGTGATGTAGATATTGGTTGTGATTAGTTCGTGTTAATTTCGTGGGTTCAATAAGGTTATTTGAGGTTGCATTTTGTTGAGGATCATAGCGTGAGTCAGGTGCAGATGTGTCTGCGTGAATCGTAAAGGGATTGTGCTCGATTTCAGTTGGTAAATAGTGTAGTTCGTTGAAATTGAGTAACGATTTCGGAGTTGACTGCACAGCATTGGAATTGGTTATATGGTGCAGTTGGGCCAAGGCTAGTTGGTAGTCGTGTGGTTTATACTGGAGTACGGTCGTGACTATTCAACTTACATTGGTGTCTTTTCACTTTCGTTACGAGTCAAGGTTCTCGACGCGGGTGTCGTGCGCGTGCAGACTGTATCTGTGACGTACGGGTTTAGTACAGGACAGCGAGTACATATGGTTAGAAGTGGTTATGTGTGGGTTTTTTTTTTTTTGTAAGTGACGGTCGTCACACATGCAGGGATGTATGTGTTTGTGACAAAATAGGGTTGGAGAAAGATATCTTAGGTTGTAGGGAGACAGTCCCATTATGAATTTTTAGTAGTCGGAAAGAAGGGTAGGGTAAGTTTAGGGGGTTAGTTCAGCAGTTGAATGGATAAAAACGGAGGATGTGCCGCATGTATATTGTATGAAGTATGGTTGTGTTGGCGTAACAAGGATTAAACCACTGGATTGTCTGACAATAGATGACATGAGAGTGGGGGGCTGGATGGAAATTTTGATGAACAAATCATGTTTTGATATATGATTATAATTGACAGTGCAAAGAGGGATGAGAATGTGAAGGATTGTGGCGGCGAGCCGATTCTTTTGTATGAATATGCTAGAACTGTGAACCGTTAGAAATTAATAAGTTCTTTTGTTCTTTTGTTGTTTTTTTAAAATGTGGATTACTACTGATTACTATGTGGAAACGTTTCCTTGTGAGATTGCCCATTTCCTAATTTTTGTTTAGTATTTCCTAAGGGGGCCCATGGAGTCCGTATTGGAGTGCTTAGATTGGGATTATTTTCTCCGAGAATTGTGTGCGAGTCATAATTTCAATATGTAATAGTGTAGATTGGCTCAGAGAGAATATTGTTTTACTGTTGTTGTAAAGGTTGGCAGGGAATGGATCTGATAACCCAAAGTAACGGGGTATGGGGGGTGTATTCGAAATTCAAGTGGTCACTCTCATTCCGAGTGGGAGGTAGGCAAGGGAGATGGAGGTTAAAGCTTTACAGGTAGCTATGGGCCTTGATGACTCAGGTAGTAGAACATTACAGTGTTTTGGCCTACAGTTGTGTCAGCAGGTGGTATCCTGTTCCGTCCTGGGGTGGGGCCAGACACCGCAGTCTGGCGTGCCGCGGCCGGCAGGTGTAGCGGCAGTTTCCGTTGCATGTTGCTTTACCGGGGAAGGGCCAGCTGCCGTCTGTGGTGCAGCTCTCCTCCTGCTGCCGGGGTTCTTCCTGGAGTTCTCCAGCCACCTGTTGCTCTACCTGTTCGGCGTCCTGTGAGAGAGGCGCTGCACCAGACCTTCCCTCACCTCAGGGTCGGGGGGCCTTCAGAGGAGAGGTGTCCTTCGAGCCCGGACTCATCGAGAGGGCGTCTGGCGTGTGGGTGCGCCGGGTTGTCGTGCCCAGCGCAGGGAGGAGTCAGACGTGAGGAGTCACGGTCGGCGCCGGGGTGTAGAGTCTCGGGGTGTAGCTGCGTGAGGCCACGGACAGCGCTGAGGAGTCGGAGTCATCCGTGGAGGAGTCAGCCTGTGAGGGTCCACGGACAGCGTGGGGAGCGGAGTCATCCGTGAGGGTCAGCCTGCGAGGGTCCACGGACAGCGCATGAGGAGCGGAGTCATCGTGGAGGAGTCGGTCTGTGAGGGTCCCGGACAGTGCCAAGGACTGGAGCTTTCCGGGCCGGGATAGGTTGTCCCATGGTGTGTGGTAGAAGGGAGTGTAGCGTTAGGCAGTGGGTAGGGGTGTTAGCTACTGCCTCCTTTTGGGACGTAGTGGCCAGCACAGTGTAGGGTACTTGTCGTTGCCTCCCTTAGGGACGCAGTGAGCAGTGCGATAGTGGTCCCGGGTCAAAAGAGAAGGGTGGGTCCTGGGAGAGGTGTGGGTGGTAGCAGTTTAAGTTAGAGTCCTTGGGTTTATTCTGTCCTATTAGTCAGCCCACAGTGTGCGGGTATCTCTGCGTCCCTAGGTCGCAGTGATATACCGCAAACTGGTGTTTTAGTATAGGTTAGGGTTCTCAGGGTGTGTAGGGTAGGGTGGGTCAGTGAAGAAGTGGGATACCGGTGTGTGGTTGTAGATGGACGTGAGTGGTGGCGCCATAGTGTGTGTGTGAAATAAAGAAGTGCGCATGATTGTAAAGCTGTGTTATTGTGCTGTATTGTCTGCTCTAGTGTGTAATAGGTGTGGGAAAGGGTGGTAGGGCCGTCCGGCTTAGCGACCGTGACAGTGCCATCCCCCCACCCTCTGCTTGGTGCCATCCCCCCACCCTCTGCTTGGTGCCATCCCCCCACCCTCTCCTTGGTGCCATCCCCCCACCCTCTCCTTGGTGCCATCCCCACCCTCTCCTTGGTGCCATCCCCCACCCTCTCCTTGGTGCCATCCCCCACCCTCTCCTTGGTGCCATGCCCCACCCTCTCCTTGGTGCCATGCCCCACCCTCTGCTTGGTGCCATCCCCCCACCCTCTCCTTGGTGCCATGCCCCCACCCTCTCCTTGGTGCCATGCCCCCACCTCTCCTTGGTGCCATGCCCCCACCCTCTCCTTGGTGCCATCCCCCACCCTCTCCTTGGTGCCATCCCCCCCACCCTCTGCTTGGTGCCATCCCCCCACCCTCTGCTTGGTGCCATCCCCCCACCCTCTGCTTGGTGCCATCCCCCCACCCTCTCCTTGGTGCCATCCCCCCACCCTCTCCTTGGTGCCATCCCCCACCCTCTGCTTGGTGCCATCCCCCACCTCTCCTTGGTGCCATCCCCCACCCTCTCCTTGGTGCCAATCCCCCACCCTCTCCTTGGTGCCATCCCCCCACCCTCTCCTTGGTGCCATCCCCCACCCTCTGCTTGGTGCCATCCCCCCACCCTCTGCTTGGTGCCATCCCCCCACCCTCTCCTTGGCGCCATCCCCCCACCCTCTCCTTGGTGCCATCCCGCCACCCTCTCCTTGGTGCCCTCCAGCCACCCTCTCCTTGGTGCCATCCCCCACCCTCTCCTTGGTGCCATCCCCCACCCTCTCCTTGGTGCCATCCCCCCACCCTCTCCTTGGTGCCATCCCCCCACCCTCTCCTTGGTGCCATCCCCCACCCTCTCCTTGGTGCCCTCCAGCCACCCTCTCCTTGGTGCCATCCCCCCACCCTCTCCTTGGTGCCATCCCCCCACCCTCTCCTTGGTGCCATCGCCCCACCCTCTCCTTGGTGCCACCCCCACTCTCTCCTTGGTGCCACCCCCCCACTCTCTCCTTGGTGCCATGCCCCCACCCTCTCCTTGGTGCCATCCTGCTATTGCCCCCCCTCTCCTTGGTGCCACCCCCCCACCCTCTCCTTGGTGCCATCCTGCGGCAGGATCCAGGAAAGGAATTCAAGATTATGTTTGTTTGTTTTCTTCCTCGGTTTTCGGAAACTTCATGTCAAGTGTACACACCGGAACAGCTCAACATCGTCTTCACATCACAGACTTGGCTATGATCTGGGGAGGGGCCGGGGTGGGGGGCATACGTACTGTGCTTTTTGCAGCGACCCAGAGCAACAGGTTGGACGTCCTGACTCAAGTTTAAACGGGCTTGTATTTTTGAATGAAAAGAATGGCAAAGGGTGGAGGACCCGTTACTTGCAGCATGAGCGCGCAGGATGCAGAACACCCGAAACCACTCAGTTAAGTACTAGGGTATATACAGCGCGGAAGGGTTAGCAGGAACCACTGTTCCGTCTACCCGTGTCAATAGGTCGTCTTCCTGGCCCCTCACGTTGCTGCAGAACCATGGCCAACCCCCCACCCCTCCCCCACTCCAGGGAATTGTCACCCGGGCGCAACTCCTCCTCCTCCTCCATGGGGTTCGAACCCGCTAGTCCCCCCCCCCCCCACACACACACACCCATTGGCTGATTGTTAGTTCCCCCTGTTGGCTGATTGCTAGGTTACCTTCCTGAAACTCGTTTTTTCCTGTTTTCCTTTTCTTGTATGTCGTGTGTGAATAAAGGTAAACTTTTGTGTGGACTGTTGTTGGGCGGGGGCCATGAGTGCGAGAGACAAGTGTGGGAAACTTCTTGACTCAAACGACAAACAACATTCAGGACAATGAACGAGCAATAACTTACCTCCTCAAATTGTTTGTAAAATGGATGTGGGTGTTCTTCGTTTTCATTGTCTTGAAAGTTGTTTGTCTTACCTGAAGAAGACCAAAGAGGCCAAAACGCGTCGTGTTTTGTCTTGTCATTTGTTGGTCTTTTTCGTTCAGTGGAACAGTGAATCTTGTTTCAAGTTTGTGTCAATTTCCGCCTGCAGCCACCTCACTTAGAAACTGACCGATTCGTGCTGACCGCTGCCCTTCATTGTTTTGTATCTTGCCTTACGTTGTCGATTTTAGGTGTGGGCTTGTGATCTACCACCTCAACAATAACAACTACAACCACATCATATCGCAACCACCTCAGCAATAACAACCACAACCACGTCATATTGCCGGCAGCCAAATTCTTCTCTCGCACCCATGCAGCCACATCCATTTTGCGCCCAACTTTAGGAGATCAGTAATTATTCCTTCTTCGTGTTCTTTGCCTTGAACGTTGTTCGTCTTGCCTAAAGAAGACCAAAGAGGTCGATACGCGTCGTGTTTTGTCTTGCCTGAAGAAGACCAAAGAGGTCAACACGCGTCGTATTTTGTCTTGCCTGAAGAAGACCAAAGAGGTCAACACGCGTCGTGTTTTGTCTTGCCTGAAGAAGACCAAAGAGGTCAACACGCGTCGTATTTTGTCTTGCCTGAAGAAGACCAAAGAGGTCAACATGCGTCGGGTTTTGTCTTGTAATTTGTTTGTCTCTTTCGTCCGGCAGAACACTAAGTCTTCTTTTCAGTTTGTTTAACAATTCAGGGCCAATAACAGAAATCAAGGGTAGCAGAATCAACGATATTGAACTTTCCAGACTGAAATCGGAATGGAAAATATGAACACCTCCATACGACGCGGTATCAGGTTCCTGAAGGCATCAGCATACGCCATAATCCTGGCTGTGTGTATGTGAGGCGCGGACATTTAAAGCAGATCTGGAAAGAAGCATTCAGGCGTGGCAATGAGGAGTAATTGTAGAGTTCCAAACATCAGATGTACTGTTCGTGGTACCAACGAACGCTGCGTCACACCACGTCAATTTCACGTTGTGAACAAAGACTCCTGTTCAACTGACGTTAAATCGCTTCGGCTCGAACACCTCTGTCCTCATTATAATGTAAAGTCTGGTCATCCTATCTGTTAAAAATGTATGGAATGACAGTTTTATTGTGCACTGCAAAAATCATAATCAGCACAAGAAACTTCTGCAAACACACAGCATAGCTGACATTTCCATCACGGCTTCAAAGCCACAAGTAAACACAAATAGGCATTGTCTTTCATGTTTCAGACATAGACTTTCGCCGCCTCGCTTAAAATTGTTATTAGACTGAGGAAGACAAGCTGAAGGCCGCAAACATAGGAAATCCGGCGAAAACACCTGATTCATTCGCGTCTAAGTTTCAAGTGATCTTGTTCAGACTTTTACTTCTGTTCAATCTAATGGACATAACTTCGTTGTGTCACGTGATCTTGTTTAGAGTTTTAGTTCTGATAAATCTAATGGACATGACTATATTTCCTCATGGAAAACGGTGAGAAAAATACGACGCTCACCACGCCGTATTCCAAGAAACATCTTACAAAAGCACGAAGGCACACACAAGACTCCTGAAATAATGCGCACTGTCGCAGACGTATTGTAGTCAATGGTGTCAGTAAGAAAGATCCTTGTTTGGCATGCATTACACCAGTCATCTTGCCAGTATGTCCATCAGCTTCCTGTTACATTGATGAGAACTGGACTGAACGACCTATGGAAGGATGCGCAATAATTATTCTACATATGTTAGTAAGTTACGGAAACCAAATCAACAAGCGTTAACAGACGACGAAACTACATATTGGGCTGGTACCCATCCGATCAAATACCGCCTGCCTGTTGTTCTCCAATCGCAGAGTTGGTGACGTCTTGCAATTAAACGTCATCACCACCAGCTGCTGTGTCTTGTCAATTGCTTCTCCTCTCTCCAAACTGCTGAGTTCTTTGTGCCGATCATATTGACACGACACCTTGGAGTGTTGAGAAACACTCACACACATAGGACACGGCACTTGATGTCTGCATCAGCCCACGGGCAAATCAATGAAGATGACAGGTGTAAACGTGTGCTGATTTCCCAATCTGACTTTCCCATAGTTTGCCGAGTCGTAATGATTCGATGAAGAGCAGTCTCTGGGGGAGTCAAAATGAAAGTCAAACAGCTCACGGGCCACTGAAGTGACTGAGGTTTATTAAACGAGGGATTCAAAAACAGTCGGTGACTAATAAAACTTCGAGTTGTCATGACACCCGGTGTCTCTCACTTGTCTCCCTTGTTCTTCTCTTTCTATTTCATTGGGAGAAAGAATGCTGACTTGGGGTTATTTGAGTCTTCGTATTCATGGTTTTTATGGGCAGAACAACAATTTTTTTTAATATGCACGTGTTTTCTCTGGCAGTTGAGCGCAGCGATTTTTCACTGACCACTGGAGTTATCTTAATATACTAGGATCGATTTCCCATTCTGCTCGGACCGATCTGACTATTGTTTGGACCAAAGTTCATACTGCTGGTACAGATTTCTGTCCATGACGGGCCAGTTTTAGTATATCTCTGACCGATTCGGACAGATCAACGAAGAAAACGGAAAGACTGATAACCAGAATTAAAAAATAAAGTCTCCTCCTTAGCCTGTGATTCCTTACGTTCTCTGGCCTTTTCCGTTTCTGTCTCTCTCATTGATAGTTCATCTCTTGACAACAATTAGACAATGAATGGTTCTGTATTTTGATTCATCTCTATGATAGTCTCACTTATCATGCTGGCAATATCGCTGTAAAAAGTCAATGCCAAGAAACTGTGCATGTACTACTGTCCCTGTTCCCCTCCTCTCTTCCTGTGGGAGAGTTGGTATCCACCGGTGTGTGTGTGTGTGTGTGTGTGTGTGTGTGTGTGTGTGTGTGTTCGTGTGCGTGTGTGTAAATATCGTTATGTGGTAAATATCGAACACGTAAAGTTAGACATGAATTATTTTGTGGTACTGATTTGAATTAAGAACGATTTGACATAAAGGTTTAACATACATGGGCTGGAATCTCATCACATCTTCTGAAATCTGTGTGTGTATGTGTGTGTGTGTGTGTGTGTGTGTGTGTGTGTGTGTGTGTGTGTGTGTGTGTGTGTGTGTGTGTGTTGTGCGCGTGCGTGCGTGCGTGCGTGCGTGCGTGTGTATGTATGTGTGTGTGTGTGGTGTGTGTGCGTGTCTGCGTGCATACGTGTGTGTGTGTGTGTGTGTGTGTGTGTGTGTGTGTTTGTGTGCGTGCGTGCGTGCGTGCGTGCGTGCGTGCGTGCGTGTGTGTGTGTGGCTGCCTGCGTACGCGCACGCGCGCGCGCGCGCGCGCGCGCGTGTGTGTGTGTGTGTGTGTGTGTGTGTGTGTGTGTGTGTTTGTGTGTGTGTGGACTAGCTTATGTGTGTATATGCTTGTATGTATGGTGTGTGTGTATGTATGTGTGTTTGCGTGTGTGTGTTGTGTGTGTGCGTGCGTGCGTGCGCATGTGTGTGTGTGTTTGTGTGTGTGTTAGCGCGCACGCGCGCGCGTACGCAGAGGAAATGGAAAGAAGGATGAGGGGGGTGCAGTACAAACAAATTGGGCAGGTACACCCTTGTTGTTGTTGCTCCGGTGAAGTTAATCATGGTGACTCGACCGATCAACGGAGAGAAGTGTACGTGGCGTAGTAGGCTGAGAGGGTGGAGATGGAAAGCAATGGGATAAAGAGGGGGGTGTGGGGAAGGGGGAGGTGGGAAGTGGGACGGCAATGAAGGTGTGCCCCACCTGTGACTCCATAACTCGGGACACTCATCCAGTGTCCGTAGCTTCAGGTGAAATTGAGCTGCCGTCACTTCAGCTCACTTCAACCCTGTCACTGGCCCAGACTCTGATGTGAAGAGGACAGGTGATGAGAAAGGTTGAGCCCTTGCTGCAGGAGAGGGTCTGACAACAATAGCTACCTTCCGACCAGATCCAGCGTGATATTGCCAGTCTGCCCACCATTCGCCGAGTGAGCCACGAAGACTGAACACTCCGCTCCATCCACACCATCTGTGCTTAATTAGGTGCCAGTTGTAGAGTATGACAGAAGCCAAACATCAATTGCTCCTGTGGATGCAATTAAAATCCCAGACACACCTATATAAGGACGTCCTACCGTCCATATCAGACCATTGCTTCGATTTGATCAACTCAGTAGCGGACAGGACTTGTTGTTGACTGGGATCCTGCCCCACCAGTGACGTAGACTAGGGAAGGAAGCAGAGGAGCTGACAGAGGCTGACTGCAGACAGAGAGATGAAGTGTCTGGTGCTGGTGTTGGGCCTGTGTGCCGTGGTGTACACTGCTTCCCTCGGTAAACAACAGTTAAGGCTGGAGGCTGGCAATGACACTTCATTCATTCATTCATTCATTCATTCATTACACATTTCGTTATTTTTGCTATTGCACTTTTCAGATCGTTCGCAGGTATTTTGCTATTTACTGTCTTCACTAGCTAGTCCGTCAAACATTTTGGGTTATTCTTCCGTCATTTATATTCTGATTTGTTAGATACCAAAAGAAATCTAAATCTGACTCGGAATATGGATCGGTAATTTTAAAAAAAAGACGAAAATTGTCGATTTGTAGAAGCTTAACATTGCCAGTCCTATTATATTTGCTGTTTATGTTTCTGCTATAGTTTAACATTGCCAGTCAACTGACGGTAACCTATGTTTGTGGTCATTTTATGACTTAATTAACTACTTGGAAACACACCAACTGCCTGGTTTACTGTTATGCTTAGATTTCGAGAAAGCCTTCGATTCCCTTGACTGGGGATTCATGAATAAAGTACTTGTAGCATTCGGTTTAGGACCAGATATTCGTAATGGATAAGTACTTTCTATAATGATATTAAGTCAACTGTTCTTGTGAATGGCCAGGCATCTGGTTGGTTTTCTGTGGGTCGTGGGTGCAGGCAGGGTGACCCAGTTTCACCCTACATATTCATTTTGTGTGTGGATATCCTTGCCATTGTGTTGAGAAATAATAGAATTAAAAAAGGGATCCAAATTAACATACAGAACACAAAATTTCACAATATGCAGACGATGCAGAAATTATGCTTGAAGATGACAAAGTGTCTTTTGAGGAAACTCTGATAACAGTTGATAGGTTTGGAAGAAAATCAGGTTTGATATTAAACACAGAAAAAAACAAGTGCAATATGGCTCGGCAGTAGGAAAAAATTCGACGATTTGCTACATGCAACATTTACGTATTCAGTGGAATCCACCACAGTTAAAAATTCGGGTATTTATTTACCAATGATCTTGCTCATTGTTCAGAAATAAACATGCAGGCTAGATTTCTTGAAATAAGAATGCTATATAAGGTAATGGTTAAAGAGACAGATTACTCTACTAGGCAGGGGGCTGTTTTTAAAGTCCTTAATCTTGTCCAAACTAATTCATCTCTGGATTCTACTTCCAAATCCTCTCGATGATGTAATTAATGCTATTCAAAACTCAGTATTTCGATTTGTTTGGAATAGAAAACGGGATCGTATAAATAAAAAAACTGTGGTTTAAAACGTAATGAATGGAGGACTTGGTGTGCCTAGAATAAAAGAATATATATTTGCATTAAAACTTGCATGGATTAGAAAAATAAGAAATTCATCTCACAAGTGGAAAAGTATTACTTTGGCAAGTTGTCCAGAAATATGTCATCTGGAAAAAATTGGTTGTAGTCTTCCTCTAGGCCAATTATCCAGAAATAAATTTTTGGGTTGATGTATTTGAGGCATATAAAGAATTTGGCAAAAGGATTATATCTTGCATTTCCGAAGAAATTGCTTCCGAAAATATATTTTACAATGAAAACATAAGATAAACAAAAAAACCAATTTTCATCAAAGTTTGTTCGACAAAAGTATATACAAAATTGGACACATACTGAAAGAAGATGGCACGCTTTTGGCATATAGAGAGTTCAATTATAAATATGGATTTTGCATTGACTTTATTTCGTACACTGGATTATTAAGAGAGGTAAACGCATATATTCGGAAAACTGCAGTAACAATGACAAATAACAAGTATGAAGAAACGTCTAAATTGTGGAAGCTTATCTGTTCAGTCAGCAGAGGGGCACGTGTTTACTATGATGCCTTTGTGTGTGACAACATAATCCCTACTTTTTGCAGCGAGTGGAATGAAAAACTTGACCAGCAATTGGAATGGAATATCATTTTTTAAAAACGTACAAAAAAATAAAAGAAATAAAACTTAAGCGGTTTTCAGATAAGAATTCTACACCGTATATTGGGTACAAATATTGTGTTGTGAAAAATGAGAGTTGAACTGAGTGATCATTGTACATTCTGTAATAGAGAAAGGGAAAACATTGAGCATCTGTTTTGGTTTTGTGAACACGCGGC
>CM031595.1:180176915-180181915 GCA_018398815.1 Conus ventricosus
ATGCTTTTTGTACTTTCAGCGATGGAATAACAAATGCTGATCCGGCCTCTTTGTTACTCGTCAACGATCCATCTGTGTACACCTTAAGATGGTTGGAATATCTGTCTTGCATTTGCATCTTCGTTAAATATGACAGGATGTAAGGCTGATTTGCTTTCTTTGTATCAGTGTAATCAAGATCAAACTTCGCCCTCTTTCTTTCCCACGTTGGAATGGGATCTATAAGGGACGTTTTTGACAAAGACTTAACATCTATATTACTTTTCTTAAACAAATCAGCAGTGTATGAACTGATAGTGCACAGAGAGGCAATATTTTTTTGCTCTTTTTGGATAATCACTCTCTGGGTTTATAGATATTTCCGTTTCATTTACACCTTCCATGGTTGAACATTTCATGAAATATATTTGAAAGTGATAGATTCCTATATTCATTTAAAGGTAAAACGTATATTTCTCTGTATGTCCTCAAAGTGGAGGCATATACCGGAACTCTAGGCATAATATTGAAGGCTTTGCTATCCACACTTTGTAGTTTTTGTAACAAATATTTAGGTGCGCTAAAGAAAGCCTCTTGGGCGTATGATAATTTAGAACGAATTAATGCCAGAGCCAAGAGCTTTAATGTTTTTCCATCTTGGCACCAGCTTTCCTGCTCAAAATTTTCAGAAAATTTAAAGTTTTTCTTGCCTGTTTAAAAGGTAATCAATATGGATATTCCATGTGAGTTTCGATGTGAAATGGACACCTAAGAATTTAATTAGTGTACTTATGTAAGTGTTTATCCCATCCAGCTTAAAAGATGGTAAATCAGAGGGATCATCCCCATTGTTGAATAAAACCAAATGAATTTCAAAATGGAGTGACTGGTGGCGGCGAACGAAGCAAATTAAGAATAGAGTTTGTTTAGAACTTACCGCCAATGACATTGACAAACAAAGCACATGACAAGACACGATGCATTTCAACCACTTGGGTCTTCTTCAGGCGAAAAAAATAAATCACATTTAACATGTGGGACAGTACGAACAAAGAACGAAAAAAGAAGAAAGAAAAATGACTTATCAGTTTTCTTCCATGTGGTCGGTGGGCGGAAATGACATGGGGCCAGGGGGATTATGGAGAGGAACGGAGGGGGGGGGGGGGGTTGCGTCGGGGGAGGTGTGTGTGTGTGATATGATAGGGTTGTGTGTCTAGTTTATTGGGATGGTGTGGTATCTTTGTGATGGTAGTAGGTAGTGGTGGATTGATAGTAATGGTAAGGGGAAAGAAGGGGGGGGGGGGGGGGGGGGGGGAGAGAAACTGAGGGGGAGGAAAAAAAAAAAAGGAATTTAAGGGGAAGGATAAAACAAAATTAAGATGAAATAGATGGAGGGTTGCTGTAACTACTGTATGAAGTGAGTGAAGGGGATGTGGTGGTGGTGTATGTATGTGTGTGTGTATGTGTGTGTGTTGGTAGGGGATATTGCCAACTGATGTGGAAGTGGTGGGTATGTGTGTTTGGTTATTGTTGGATGTTGATGCCTTGGGGGTGTAGTGTGCCCAGTCTGGCAATGAGATGGGATTCTTGAGTTGTGCGTTCAAAGCTGTCACTCTGTGACTGCCAGAGTGCCATGACTTTGACATGGTCGATGTTGTGTTGGGTGTGGTTGAAGTGTAGGGCGACGGGTTTGGGGCGGTGGTGGCGGATATCAGCCAGGTGTTCAGAGATGCGTGTTTCAAGTGTGCGTGACGTTTCCCCTATGTAGATTTTGCCACACAGCTGGCAGTGGATGGCATATATAATGTTGCGGCTCTGACATGAGAATGTGCGTTTGACTGTGAAGGAGTCTTTGGGGCCCTGTAAGATGGTGTCTGGTTTGGTGAGGGGGCAGATTTTGCAGTTGGGTTTAGAGCAGGGGTGAGTACCTGGTGGTGTAGCTGTAGTTCTGTTCAAACTGGACCGCACGAGGAGGTCTTTGTGTGTGTGTATATATATATGTATATATATATATGTATGTATGTGTATGTGTGTATGCATGTATATATGTATATATGTTATATATATATATATATATATATATATATATATATATTTATATATGTATGTGTATATATATGTATGTGTATGTATGTGTGTGTATGTATGTGTATGTATATGTATGTATGTGTATATGTATATATGTGTATGTGTATATATGTATGTGTGTGTTTATATGTATGTATATGTATATATATATATATATATATATATATATATGAATATAACCAAAGAGCCTAAAATGATTTTAAAAGTGCTCGACCCTTGGGGAGCAACATTTGTCAATGATGTTAAAAAGGAAGGTTAAAACTCAAGGTTAAAACTCGACAAATTTGTTTCTAGCGGCGTTGCGCTGTCATCAGGATGGTCTCTGTTTGCCCACCGCCGATGTTATATAGCGTGTGGGCTCACGTTTGCGGTTGTTTGCACGTGCGGGTTGGCTGCACGTGTTTTTTGGGCTTTCAGGTTTTGTTTTGGATGTGTTCACTAACAACGATTTCCATTTATGCCTGCAGTTGTTTACTATTTCTGTTTTGGTGTTTAAAGTTGCTAAGTGTGGTTTGCATAGTATTAACCATTTTTCAGTTAAACATAGGTTGCACCTTTTTGAAACATTGCTGTATGGTGATGCTCTTTTTATGATTTTCCAGGATATATTGTAGCTTGTTTTTGCGTCTTTAAGTTTCCAGATATATTTGCTCAGTTCTGTTTGGTTTTTTATTTTTCTTTATTGAATGACTGTTTGTGGTTTGCATATCTGGTTTTGAAGTGGTTTTCAGTGATCCCTATGTATGTTCTTTTTCATTTTCTGATGTTACAGTGGCCTGGTATACAATGTTGTTGTGGAGACATTTATTGTTTAGTGGGCACTGCTCCTTTCTCGTGCAATTGCAAGATTTCCTTTCTTCACCCTTCTTTGCTGTGTTGATTTTCATTTTGTTGGATGCGTCAATCAGGTTTTTGAGGTTGGGCATACATGAGTACGATAGTTTGACAGTGTTTTTGTTAAATATTTTGGACAGTTTGTGCTCTTTTGGAAATGAAGTTGCTAGGATTTTGAAGAATTCTTTCCCTATGTTTGTTTTGAGTTTCCCGTCGTATGGGGGGGTTATACCATATGATTTTTCTTTTCCTATTTTTCTTACTTTTATTTGTGTTGTTGTCCGGGTTGTATTGTAGTTTGTAATTGTATCCACTTGTTTGTAGTGCCTCCTGGTATTCCACTGCTGCATTGTTGAACACTCTCTCATTGCATGACAGGTTTGATAGTCTCTTGTTTATGCCATGGGGTATGGTCTTTAATACAGATGGTGGATGGTTACTTTTGGTGTGTACATAAAGAGGTGTATCGTTGGGTTTCTTGTATGGTTTATATATATGGTTGTTGAGATCCAGTGTTATGTCTAAGTAGTTCACTACCTTTTTGTTTGCTTCAATGGTGATCTTTAAGTTGTGGTTTTGGAAGATTTTGCATAGTTCTTTCTTCTTGTTTTCGATGGTTCTTGGGTTGTTTGTTAGTGCAGCAAGGCCATCGTCTCTGTACAGTCCGACTTGTTTTCCGAGTTTTTTCTTGATGTTGGACAGCATGAATAGTCCGACCAGTTCACATGTTTCTGCACCATCATATGAACCCATGGTTACGTCGAATGTTGAGTTTCTGTTGGTTTTCCTGATCCAGGTTTCATTTCTGCTGTGTAGTAATGTTTTCTTGGTGTGGAGAATGATTTCCATTTCTGACCCTGTTATGTCTGTGTGGTTACTGGCAAACTTCAGGGCTTTGGAGAGTAGTTCCTCATCTATGGAGGGGTAAAAGTCTACTATGTCAAATGTCACATTTGACATAGTAGACTTTTACCCCTCCATAGATGAGGAACTACTCTCCAAAGCCCTGAAGTTTGCCAGTAACCACACAGACATAACAGGGTCAGAAATGGAAATCATTCTCCACACCAAGAAAACATTACTACACAGCAGAAATGAAACCTGGATCAGGAAAACCAACAGAAACTCAACATTCGACGTAACATGGGTTCATATGATGGTGCAGAAACATGTGAACTGGTCGGACTATTCATGCTGTCCAACATCAAGAAAAAACTCGGAAAACAAGTCGGACTGTACAGAGACGATGGCCTTGCTGCACTAACAAACAACCCAAGAACCATCGAAAACAAGAAGAAAGAACTATGCAAAATCTTCCAAAACCACAACTTAAAGATCACCATTGAAGCAAACAAAAAGGTAGTGAACTACTTAGACATAACACTGGATCTCAACAACCATATATATAAACCATACAAGAAACCCAACGATACACCTCTTTATGTACACACCAAAAGTAACCATCCACCATCTGTATTAAAGACCATACCCCATGGCATAAACAAGAGACTATCAAACCTGTCATGCAATGAGAGAGTGTTCAACAATGCAGCAGTGGAATACCAGGAGGCACTACAAACAAGTGGATACAATTACAAACTACAATACAACCCGGACAACAACACAAATAAAAGTAAGAAAAATAGGAAAAGAAAAATCATATGGTATAACCCCCCATACGACGGGAAACTCAAAACAAACATAGGGAAAGAATTCTTCAAAATCCTAGCAACTTCATTTCCAAAAGAGCACAAACTGTCCAAAATATTTAACAAAAACACTGTCAAACTATCGTACTCATGTATGCCCAACCTCAAAAACCTGATTGACGCATCCAACAAAATGAAAATCAACACAGCAAAGAAGGGTGAAGAAAGGAAATCTTGCAATTGCACGAGAAAGGAGCAGTGCCCACTAAACAATAAATGTCTCCACAACAACATTGTATACCAGGCCACTGTAACATCAG
Organism: Conus ventricosus; assembly: GCA_018398815.1. Taxonomy (NCBI): domain Eukaryota; kingdom Metazoa; phylum Mollusca; class Gastropoda; order Neogastropoda; family Conidae; genus Conus; species Conus ventricosus. The sequence goes on from CM031595.1 coordinate 180,181,786, forward strand.
AAAATGAAAAAGAAACATACATAGGGATCACTGAAAACCACTTCAAAACCAGATATGCAAACCACAAACAGTCATTCAATAAAGAAAATATTAAAAACCAAACAGAACTGAGCAAATATATCTGGAAACT
>CM031595.1:180190004-180192504 GCA_018398815.1 Conus ventricosus
GATTTAATCTGTGATGCCTGCGCTCACCTGTGGAAGAATATCGTGCACGCGCATGCTGAGCGGTGAACAAAGAGCTCATGGAGATTTGTTTCCTGTAAAGACGACTGGCTGGCAGCGCCGCAATTGCAGAGAGGCTCTGCATACACGTAGGCATCGTAGTTGTTTTTCTCTAAAGGACACAGGAGGTGTCTTCTTTAGTTGTAAATTGAAGGTTACAGCCGGCCCCTGGAAAAGAAAAGAGAAAAACAAAGCGTCAGGAACTTGCTCGAAAAGTGAGACTAGGGCAGCAGTGTTTTTCATGAGATGGGCACAAGCACTGTTTGTGGTTTGTTCCCTAAGTTGACGAGAGGTCGCAAAGACTGTGGAGATCGTTGAAGAGTTGTCATAGGTCTGTGAGCATCAGGGAACGTTATGAAGTGTGTGTGTGTGTGTGTGTGTGTGTGTGTGTGTGTGTGTGTGTGTGTGTGTGTGTGTGTGTGTGTGTGTGTGTGTCGCGCGCGCGCTTGCGTGTGTGTGTGCGAACTGCAGTTAAATTCCTCTTTTTTAATTTTGTGCATGGGGAACTAATGATTAAATTTTGAAACTATGGATGTCTTTTTATCGTGAAAAAAAAAGAAAAAGAATGTGAGTGTACACAGAACACAATGTTTAGCTGTAATTGAAAAGGGGAGCTCTCTTCTGTTTCTCATGTTGTTTTGTTGACGTTGCATGGGCGAGAGACTGACAGCCACCGATGTGTGAGTGTCTTTGTGTGGGGTCCAATCGCTTTTCAATATTGTACAAAATGCACTGATACTGCAAACTTAAAGCTCTTTACTATTCAATGGAGAAACAGTGTAGTATACCCCTATGGACGGTAAATGAGTACAGGTTGTTTTAGAGTCTTGTATGGTGTATGCATGACATGACAAGCCTGACTGACACATCCCTGCGTCATTTTTGTATTACTGATTTTCTTTTTCTTTCCTTTTTCATTACCGTTCTTTTATTAACGAGAAAAAGAACATGTGTTTTGGAATACAAGCATTGAGAGATGCCGAAAGTACATATTGGGCTGGTACCCATCTTGTCATTCATTGTCTGTCTATTGCTCTCAAACCTGAACAGCTGATGACGTCAAACAGTAAATCGTCATCACCACCAGCAGCTGCTCCCCAGAGAGCTCAAGGCGATGTTATTCGTCGGCTTTCGCCGCCCTACTTCCATCCCGGTGAGAGGAGCAACTGCTGAGCTCTTCAGGCCAGTCATAATGACCCGACATCTTGGTATTTGGAATCAACACTCACACACATAAGACACACCACTTGCTGTCTGCTTCAACAGCCATGGCCCAGACATACGTGAACGTATGCTGACAGCCATGTTTGGCTTTTCTGTTGTGCTTTGTGTCCTTATGATCTGATGATTAGCATCTTTAGGTGGGATCCTGTTTCCTGTACACATCGTCCATCATCTGATCAAATGGCACTTCTACTCTACGAACTCCCTACTCCATCACAGGATATTGCTTATATCGTACAAAATCAGCAGGCCTGTATATTTGAGTTTCTCTCTGGTGTAATGATTAATGGTGTGTGGATTGTTTGATTAAGGGATGTGAAGGAGACGGGCACAGGTGGCAGCAGGGATGGACATGGATGAATCTGTGAATGAATGTGGGTGTGTGATGGTTGGGAGGGCAGAGAGGTGTGGAGTGGATTCAAGGTGTGCCCCACCTGTGGGTGTGTGATGGTTGGGAGGGCAGAGAGGTGTGGAGTGCATTCAACGTGTGCCCCACCTGTGACTGTCATCCAATATCTGTGCCTTTGGGTTCCATCCAACCTTTCACTTCACTCTCCGCTCTCTTCAATCAATGGTCCTCACTCCCACCTCAAGTGGACAGCTGAGGAGAACGGAAAAACCCTCAGTGCTGGAGATGGTCTGGTACAATGGGTACTGCCTGACAAATTAACTCCGATATTGCCCAGACCGCGAGCTATACGCCGAGTCAGCCATGCTTATCAAACACTTGAGACACACACCCCACCTCTGCTATGTTTACTCATTAATAATGAAATATGAGACAGCCACTCATCATTTCTTCTTCTGCATCAAATTGAATCCCCAGGCACACCCATATAAAGCCCTACCACTTCCATATCAGACCATTGCTTCAGCGTCATCAGTTTGATCAGTTGACTGGGATCCTGCCCCACCAGTGACGTAGACTAGGGAAGGAAGCAGAGGAGCTGACAGAGGCTGACTGCAGACAGAGAGATGAAGTGTCTGGTGCTGGTGTTGGGCCTGTGTGCCGTGGTGCTTGCTGCTTCCCTCGAGAAACTACAGGTAAGGATGATGGTCGGGAATGTCACTTCATTCATTCATTCAATTATTCATTCATTCATTTATTCATTCTGTTACTGATTCATGTATTCATTTATCTTTTCTTCTTTTGTACATTCGAATAAAGCCGATCCATTTTCAAGTCAACTGTTCATTCTTCCATTCGCTAGTCCGTTCT
>CM031595.1:180195004-180200004 GCA_018398815.1 Conus ventricosus
CATCGTTGATCCTTGGTTGTGGTTTATCATCATCAAAGTGACAATAAACCATGGCCGTGGGTTATCATCCTCAACACTGACATAAACCATGTTTGTGGTGGTTGTAGTTCATCATCCTCAACACTGACATTAACCATGGTTGTGGTTGGTTTATCATCATCAACACTGACATTAACGATGATTGTGGTGGTCATGTTTTATCATCATCAACACTGACATAAATCATACTTGTGGTTTATCATCATCAACACTGACATAAACCATAGTTGTGGTGTGGTGGTTTATCATCAACAGTGATGTTAACCATGGTTGTGGAGGTTTGGGTTGATCATCATCAACACTGACGTTAACCATGGCTGTGATGGTTGTCATTTATCATCATCAACACTGACGTTAACCATGGTTGTGGTTTATCTTACCAGTACTGATATTAACCATGGTTGTGGTTTATCATTACCAGTACTGATATTAACCATGGTTGTGGTGGTTGTGGTTTATCATTACCAGTACTGATATAAACCAAGGTTGTGGTTTATCATTACCAGTACTGATATTAACCATGGTTGTGGTTTATCATTACCAGCACTGATATTAACCATGGTTGTGGTTTATCATCATCAACACTGACATTAACCATGGTTATGGTTTATCATCATCAACACTGACATTAACCATGGTTGTGGATGTTGTGGTTTATCATCATCAACACTGACATTAACCATGGTTATGGTTTATCATTATCAACACTGACATTAACCATGGTTGTGGATGTTGTGGTTTATCATCATCAGCGCTGACATTAACCATGGTTGTGGATGTTGTGGTTTATCATCATCAGCGCTGACATTAACCATGGTTGTGGTGGTTGTGGTTTATCATTATCAACACTGACATTAACCATGGTTGTGGCTTAGGAGGGGGGGGGGGAGAAAGCGATAAGCATAGCACATGACTATTAACTTGGGGGCATGTGTGTTCATGTGCCTGTGGTGTGAATGACAGTTTATATGTGTGTTTGATTCTCTCTCTCCTCTCTGTCTCTCTCTCTCTCTCTCTCTCTCTCTCTCTCTCCTCTCTCTCTCTCTCCTCTCTCTCTCTCTCTCTCTATCTATCTATCTATCTATCTATCTTTTCCTCTCTCTCTCTCTCTCTCTCTCTCTCTCTATCTATCTATCTCTGCCTCTCTCTCTATCTATCTATCTATCTATATCTGCCTCTCTCTCTCTCTCTCTCTCTCTCTCTCTCTCTCTCTCTCTCATCTTCTTCCTCTCTCTCTCTCTCTCTCTCTCTCTCTTCTCTCTCTCTCTCTCTCTCTCCTCATCTATCTATCTTTCTCCTCTCTCTCTCTCTCTCTCTCTCTCTCTCTCTCTCTCTCTCTCTCTCTATCTATCTATCTCTGCCTCTCTCTCTATCTATCTATCTATATCTGCCTCTCTCTCTCTCTCTCTCTCTCTCTCTCTCTCTCTCTCTCTCTCTCTCTCTCTCTCTCTCTCTCTCAGCGCACTGAGCCCAATCAAGATGATTTGCATGTGAACTAGTGTGATTGCAATTACGATGCTACTGCTGCTATGACAGTAATATCACAACACACACACACACACGCGCGCGCGCACGCACACACACACACACACACACACACACACACACACACACACACACACACACACACACACACACACACTCTCTCTCTCTCTCTCTCTCTCTCACACACACACACACACACACACACACACACACACACACACACACACACACACACACACATACACACACACACACCTTTCCATGACCACTAGCAAAGAGATTTCACTCAAGCTGTGTGTTTCTGACATAGTGATACTTTTCTGTTTCAATTCCGCTTGTACAGGAGGAGGTAGTGAACCCTAAGGGATGTACATCAGTGGAAAACGACCAAAAACATGGCGGAAAACAGCAAGAGAAAGGCAAAGAAGACCAGACAGAGGACGTCCTTACCAGCGACAGTCAGAACGATGACACGAAACGAGGCTGCGGGAAGGATAACAAAAATGATGGTGCAAACAATCCCGGGAAACACAGCGGAGGAGGCAACAAAGATGACGTAGAAGAAGAAGAAGAGGGGCAACAGGGAGAAGGAAAAGATGAAAGCAAGGAAGAAGAAACCAACGAGGATGAAGAGGAAGATGAGAGGGGAGAGAAGGAGAAACTCAGGAAATTCTTGCGGAATGTACAAAGTTTTTTGAACAAAATACCTGACAAAATACCTGACAAAATACCTGACGAAATACGTGACGAAATACGTGACAAAATATGTGGCAAAATACGTGGCGAGGAAGAAAATGAAGAGAGAGGAGGAGGAGGAGGAGGAGGAGGAGGAAGAAAAGAAGAAGAAGAAGAAGAAGAAGAAGAAGAAGAAGAAGAAGAAGAAGAGATGATGATGATGATGATGATGATGATGATGATGATGATGATGATGATGAAGATAGAAGATAGAGAAGAAGATGGAAAAAGCGGATCGGAGGAAGAAGAAAACACCGATAAGGAAGATGAGGATGGAGAGCGGGAGGCAAAGGAGGGAATCCAGTTGCTACAATCCGTTAAGGAAAAAGTGTCTGATAAAATATCTGACGTTGTACATAAGATGAAAGATTTTTTTCACAGATTTTTCTAATTACGGACACTCTGCACCGCCACACATTGCTCCAGTGGACGGATGACTCTCCCTGAGAGATTTCCCCTTCTGAGCCAAGTAGTCACGTCATTGTTCCCATGTAACTGCCAGCAATACTGATGCTGATGTCAGTAATGTGGCATCTACTAAAATGAGTGAGTGAACAGACAATATGATATTTATGTAAATGAGTCAAGAAAACGACCGAAGAAAACAAACAAATAAACAATTAAACAAATAAGTGAATAGATAAATTGACCAGAATATGAATAACTGATCAGAGAGCAGTAATGAAGTAAATATTCTGCACTCAGCTGGAACGAGACACGAGAACTGGACTGGTTGTGTAGAGAACTGGACTGGTTGTGTAGAGAACTGGACTGATTGTGTAGAGAACTGGACTGGTTGTGTAGAGAACTGGACTGGTTGTGTAGAGAACTGGACGTTGTGTAACTGGATGGTTGTAGAGAACTGGACTGGTTGTGTAGAGAACTGGACTGGTTGTGTAGAGAACTGGACTGGTTGTGTAGAGAACTGGACTGGTTGTGTAGAGAACTGGACTGGTTGTGTAGACATATGTATGAGATATCAGAACTAATTGGACTGGTTGTGTAGACATATGTATGAGATATCAGAACTAATTGAATGCACATTGTAGGAGACACAAAAACCGATTTGCAGAGTTTGTAAACATATATATACAAGATATCAGAACTAATTCTATCAATATTGTAGGAGACACCAAAACCGATTCTGCGAATACGTGTAAACGACTTGGAAACTGGAACCACAAGTAGATATCTTTAACAAATACAACAAGATTCTATTGTATGTTAGAGTTGTGAAATCGTCCATTGATCTTTGAGAATGTCCATGGGCAGTGGTTTCGTGATGCAACGCTAGTAGGACTCTGTAAATCGAACTCCTTTGGAAATTGAACATTCTAGTCTTTTATTTACGAGGGGCGGGGATGGGGCGCGTTTGGAACATTCTAGTCTTTTATTTACGACGGGCGGGGATGGGATGCGTTTGGAGCATTCTAGTCTTTTAATTATAAGGGGCGGGGGCGGGGTGCGTTTGGAACATTCTAGTCTTTTAATTATAAGGGGCGGGGGCGGGGTGCGTTTGGAACATTCTAGTCTTTTAATCATAAGGGGTGGGGGAGGGGTACGTTTGGAAATTCTGGTCTTTTAATTATAAGGGGCGGGGGCGGGGTGCGTTTGGAACATTCTAGTCTTTTAATTATAAGGGGTGGGGCGGGGTACGTTTGGAAATTCTAGTCTTTTAATTATAAGGGGTGGGGGCGGGGTACGTTTGGAAATTCTAGTCTCTTAATTATAAGGGGCAGGGGCGGGGTGCGTTTGGAACATTCTAGTCTTTTAATTATAAGGGTGTGTGTGTGGGGGGGGGGGGGGGAGAGAAGCAAGTATGACTATAAAAACCACTCAGGCATGAGGCGTCTGCCATTTGTTTAAACTGATGTATAAGACATTATTGAAGAATATCAGGCTATTGTGCATGATTGCATGATCAAAGTTTTATAGCATGCTTTCCACAAATATTTGATGGAATTTGCCTACCGCCGGCCCCGTTACGTTAGTTTTCAAGCAAAGACCTTGATCGCCAAACCGTTTAAGATTCGGTTTGTGAAGATAGTTTCCAAGTACATATTTTCATCAGGAGTTTAACAGACAGCCTAAATGACAAGGGCATCATGCAAAGGAGCAGGATTGTGAACAACGATTTCAGCTCAGCAGCCCCCTAATACACTCTTCAAATGTTGTTTTTGTTTGTTTGTTTTGTTTGATTTTTTGTTTTTTTGTTTTTGTGTGTGTGTGTGTGTTTGTTTTTTTTTTGGCCTTCATTCAACTCTGTTTAAAATTGTTATGATTAGATAAGCTCAGAACAATTTTAAACGACTGAAATGATTTACGTAGTAACTCTACTTCGTGGTTTTAAAGAAATACTGCAAGACTTAAGAAGAACGAAGGAGAATGAAGAAAGAAGAAGATGTAAATTAAATTCGATTTGTTGATAACGCTACAAGACAGCAGCACCACACGAGAAAAAATTACCCATATAACTCAACAATAACACCCTCCACCCACAACCATCCCCCTCCGCCCACTGCTGTCCCGAAACCCTCTGTCAACAGTTCTCAAGTCACAGAGCATTCCAGAAATAAAGGCTTCAATGCTGAATTCACAATGTTGATGTTTTGTCACCCCCCCTCTCTCTCTCTCTCTCTCTCTCTCTCTCTTCTCTCCTCTCTCTCTCTCTCTCTCTGTCCGCGCGCGCGCGCGCGTGTGTGTGTGTGTGTGTGTGTTGTGTGTGTGTGTGTGTGTGTGTG
>CM031595.1:180205004-180207504 GCA_018398815.1 Conus ventricosus
AGCTGACACTGTGCCACAAACCGTTTCCCACACCATCTACAGCTGTCACAGTGCCACAAACATTTCCCAACATATCTACAACTGTCACAGTGCCACAAACATTTCCCACATCATCTACAGCTGTCACAGTGCCACAAACATTTCCCCACATATCTACAACTGTCATAGTGCCACAAATATTTTCTCACATATCTACAACTGTCACAGTGCCACAAACATTTTCCCACAACATCATCTGCAGCTGTCACAGTGCCACAAACATTTCCCCACATATCTACAACTGTCACAGTGCAACAAACATTTCCCAACATCATCTACAGCTGTCACAGTGCCACAATCATTTCGCCACATATCTACAGCTGTCATAGTGCCACAAACATTTCTCCACATATCTACAGCTGTCATAGTGCCACAAACATTTCTCCACATATCTACAGCTGTCACAGTGCCACAAACCATTGCCCACATCATCTACAGCTGTCGCAGTGCCACAAACATTTTCCCACATCATCTACAGCTGTCACAGTGCCACAATCATTTCGCCACATATCTACAGCTGTCATAGTGCCACAAACATTTCTCCACATATCTACAGCTGTCATAGTGCCACAAACATTTCTCCACATATCTACAGCTGTCACAGTGCCACAAACCATTGCCCACATCATCTACAGCTGTCGCAGTGCCACAAACATTTCCCCACATCATCTACAGCTGTCACAGTGCCACAAATATTTCCCCACATCATCTACAGCTGTCACAGTGCCACAAACATTTCTCCACATCATCTACAGCTGTCACAGTGCCACAAACATTTTCCCACATCTTCTACAGCTGTCACAGTGCCACAAACATTTCCCAGCATTATTTGTAGCAGTTTGCTCATTCCATTGTCACGGACATTTCCCACCATTACTTACACCTCATCCAGTCTCCACAAATCCCCATCTCACCACTACATCACAGCTTTCCTGCAGCCTGCTTCTACATCACAGCTTCCCTGCAGCCTGCTTCTACGTCACAGCTTCCCTGCAGCCTGCTTCTACATCACAGCCTCCCTGCAGCCTGCTTCTACATCACAGCTTCCAACCCAGCCTGTTTCTACATCACAGCTTCCCTGCAGCCTGCTTCTACATCACAGCTTCCCTGCAACCTGCTTCTACATCACAGCTTCTCTGCAGCCTGTTTCTACATCACAGCTTCCCTGCAGCCTGTTTCTACATCACAGCTTCCCACCCAGCCTGTTTCTACATCACAGTTTCCCTGCAGCCTGCTTCTACATCACAGCTTCCCACCCAGCCTGCTTCTACGTCACAGCTTTCCTGCAGCCTGCTTCTACATCACAGCTTCCCTGCAGCCTGCTTCTACATCACAGCTTCCCACCCACCCTGCTTCTGCATCACAGCTTCCCTGCAGACTGCTTCTACATCACAGCTTCTCTGCAGCCTGCTTCTACATCACAGCTTCTCTGCAGCCTGCTTCTACGTCACAGCTTTCTTTCAGCCTGCTTCTACATCACAGCTTCCCTGCAGCCTGCTTCTACATCACAGCTTCCCTGCAGCCTGCTTCTACGTCACAGCTTCCCTGCAGCCTGCTTCTACATCACAGCTTCCCTGCAGCCTGCTTCTACATCACGCTCACAGCTGTTTCACACACAGCTCCCTGCAGCTGCTTCTACATCACAGCTTCCCTGCAGCCTGCTTCTACATCACAGCTTCCCACCAGCCTGCTTCTACATCACAGCTTCCCACCCAGCCTGTTCTACATCACAGCTTCCCTGCAGCTGTTCTACATCACAGCTTCCCTGCAGACTGCTTCTACATCACAGCTTCCCACAGCCTGCTTCTACATCACAGCTTCCCACCCAGCCTGCTTCTACATCACAGCTTCCCTACAGCCTGTTTCTGCATCACAGATTCCCCGCAGACTGCTTCTACATCACAGCTTCCCTGCAGCCTGCTTCTACATCACAGCTTTCCTTCAGCCTGTTTCTACATCACAGCTTCCCTGCAGCCTGTTTCTACATCACAGCTTCCCTGCAGCCTGTTTCTACATCACAGCTTCCCTGCAGCCTCCTTCTACATCACAGCTTTCCTTCAGCCTGCTTCTTTACTGAGTTCTTCTGAACAGTCCTCACTTTCTTTTCTCCTGGTGGATGCATTGTTATTTCTCTCCTGACAGCCCAAAGGGAAGTACTGATTTGTTCATGTTTTGTTTGCAATTGTCTCACGTCACTGTGTCAAAAATTCACTTGTGTCTTTTGTACAGTCTTTTACATTTGCGTTACTTTACATCTTGTTTTGTGTGCATATTTGTACTTTTTTGAGTCACTACGTGACAAAGATTGTTTTCCAAGCTAGCCGCAAACTCATATTGGCACATATCATGTTGGCAAATATCATGTTGGCACATATTATTTTGGCACATATCATGTTGGCACATATTATTTTGGCACATATCATGTTGGCACATATCAAAACACTTAGTTCATCACTAGAAG
>CM031595.1:180212504-180230004 GCA_018398815.1 Conus ventricosus
CTCGAAATCCTGCTTGTTCGTCTCTCAGCTTTTCGTCTACAGCTGCCCGGATCCTCTCTAGGATGATCTCGTGAATATCTCGCTGGTAAGTGACAGCAGCTGATCCCTCTCCAGTTCTTACACTCGCTGAGATCCCCCTTCTTGGGTATCTTGATGATGTAGCCCTTTTTCCACTCTTTCGGCACTTCTTCCTTTCCCAGGCCTCTTGAAATAAGTCCTTCAGGATGTCCGCCGCGACCGTTGCTTCTGCCTAAGCACTTCCGGTGTGATGTTGTCAGGTCCTGGGGCTTTCCTGTTCTTCGTCTTCCTGATTGCTTGAATGATTTCTTCTTTGCTGATCGGCCCTAGGTTCACATCCAGGTCTTCTCCTTCCTCGATGAGTGGTGGTGTCTTGTCTGGCGTACCACTGATAGGCTCGCTAAGTGTTCCCTCCATCTGTCCAGCTGCTCTGTTGGTTGCTCAAGATGTTTCCATTCTTCCCTTTCACTGGTCGTTGCTGTTGTTTTCCTACGCCCAGCTGCTTAGTGATGTTTTTGGAGGATCTTCATATCATTCTTCTCCGCTGCTTCCTGTGCTTGAGTGGCCAGTCCCTACATGGTCTCGCTTGTCCTTTCTGGCACTCTTCTCACTTCCTTGTCTCGTTTGCTGTACTCCTGTTGAAGACGTTGTTTCTGTACACTTGTTCTGGCTTGGATCTCTCTCTGTTTGGTCTCTCGTCTCTCTTCTATCTTCTTAATGGTTTCTTCCGAGATCCATGGTTTGTGCTGTCGTTCCTGTGTCCTAGCACTTCTTGACTGGTTTCATCGAAGGCACTCCTCACTCGCTCCCATTTCTTTTCCAGCGAGCCATCCTCCAGGTCTGCGAGGGCCTGGAATCTGTTGTTCAGGGTGATGATAAACTCTCTCTTCTTTTCTTCTGACTTCAGCTTTGTGGTGTCAAAGCGTGGGTGCCTCTGTTGACCTGTATCTTTGTTCCTGGCAATCCTGATCTTCAGCTTGCCCACCAGAAGTATTGATTGATCCCACGTCTGCTCCCCTGCATGCTTTCAACGTCTTGTAGTGTCCGTCTCCATCTCCTTGAGATGTGAAGTGGTCTATTGGTTTTCAGTGCTCAGGTCTGGTGATCTCCATGTCACTTTGTTTATCTTGCGGTGTGGGAAAACTGTTCCTCCGATGATGAGGTCGTTCATCTCACAGAAGTTAGTAAAGAGTTCTCCGTTTTCGTTGATTGTACCCACTCCTTCTGTTCCCATCACATGTTCTCTGCCACTATGGTCACCGCCAACTTTGGCATTCATATCTCCCATCACTATGATGACATCTCTTCTGGCAACTTATCCAGTACAGCTTGTAGTTGCTGGTAAAATTCTTCTTTGGTTCTTCTTCAGCCACGTTGGTTGGGGCGTAGCACTGTACTATGCTGACCTTCTGAAACTTTGAGAAGAATCTAGCTGTTAGTATTCGTTCGTTGACCGGTTCCCATTCCATCAGGCTCTGTTTGCTTTCTTGGTCAACATGAGTCCAACTCCATTTCTGTGCACACACCCCTCACCCGGCGGTCCTGAATACAGCATTGGTGGCCCGATGCTAAGGTGACTTTCCTGATGACGTCCATCTCACCTCACACGGTCCGAGTATCTCCAGCCTGTAATTGTCCATCTCTCTAGCCACCTGAGCTGCTCTTCCAGTTTCATACATTGTTCGTATATTCCATACTCCAATCCGTGAGGCGGTCTTGGAGGAGAGAAGTTTCATCAGCGGCTCAGCTTCTTCTGACAGAAGGTTTGGCTGGTCCATTTCATATACTCTCCTCCGGTCGTTTCCGTAGATCCTTTGAAATTTCTGCAGTGTTGGTTTCTGTAGCAAGCATGGGGTTTTTTTGCAGAGCGTTAGGAGAGTTAAGGGATGATTAATGTGAATGAGTGTGAGTTCAGTACGGAATGTTTAATCCTGAGATTGTGGTAGTGTCGAGAAATGATTGTGAAGTTCAACAGTGTAATAAGTGTAGACGATTTACATAATGGATGGCCATAGTTTTTCTGTCGCAGACCTTCATACACGTGGGAACTGAGCAGCAGTCACAGCCTGCTTGGGAATGGAGGGGGGGGGGGGGGGCGAAATGGCTCCTTTGATAGGGCGCCGGACTCTTCATTCTGGTAATCCTAAGCCATTTTTAGTACCGGGTTTTCTCCCCTCAGAGTTAACATCGGTTCTGATTCCATCTCTCGAAAAGTTCTTCGAATTAGACAATAAGCCGAAGTTGAACTAGACTATAAGCCGAAGTTGAACTAGACTATAAGCCAAAGTTGAACTAGACTATAAGCCAAAGTTTTGTATGTGAACGCACGCATAACTTCTTGTACACGCGTAACATCCCATCACAAACTTCCGGTTTGGCCGTTGGTATGGATGGCATGTTACATATAGCACGAACCCTGCGTGAAAACATTGGAAGAATGAAAGACGACTGCGTGACTGATACTGACTGAACGACATGGGAAATGACTGGAAGGCAATTTGTTAGTCGGCTCTACCTAGGTAGGCAGGCTGTTGGCTAAAGGAGAGTGTGGATTGTAAAGCGCTTTGTGCTTGGTCTCTAACAAAGGATATAAGTGCTCATGATGATGATAACAAAAAACATTAGTGATAATGATGATGATGATGATGATGATGATGATGATGATGATGATGATGATGATGATGATGATGATGATGATGATTACAATGATAATGATGATTATGATGAAGATGGTCATGAAAATGATGATTATCATAGTAACGACGACGACGACGATGATGATCATGATGATGATCATGATGATGATCATGATGATGATCATGAAAATGATGATGATCATAGTAACGATGATGATGATGATGATGATGATGATGATGATGATGATGATGATGATGATGATGATGATGATGATGAGATAACTTACGAAGAAGAAGAAGAAAGAAGAAGAAGAAGAAGAAGAAGAAGAAGAAGAAGAAGAAGAAGAAGAAAAAGAAGAAGAGCAATAACAATAACAATAACAACACCAACAACAGCAATAACGACCAAAACAACACAACAACAAAGACAACGACAAAACATCAACACAACAACAACACCAATAATATTAATGGTGAAAAAAAAATTGATGATGATGATGATGATGAATGATGATGATGATGATGATGATGATGATGATAAGAAGAAGAGACGAACAAGAACGATAGTAATAAAAATCATGATAATGGTAATTATCATCATCATCATCATCATGATAATAGCGATAGTAGCAATGATAATAACAATAAGTCACATCAGGTGCTGCAATTTGTTGGAGTTATTCACTACAGCTGTTGCTGTTGGTGCTAAAACATATGTGAAAGAAACACATGAAGCCGCCAGCAGCCCGCTGCTGAAAGAATCAGGAAAGGAGAGGATGGATGTTTATTACTATCATTTTCTTTATCTAAATTGTTGTTGCTGTTGTTGCTGCTGCTGCTGCTGTTTATGAATAGTTTGCCAAGTTGTGACTTGTTTTTGTCCTGGGGGCAGTTTTGGCCTGGTTCCTTTCTTACCACTGCTATGCTGTCTCCACTGTCTGCACTGACTGCATTGTCCAGTGGACTCCTCTTGGCCACCTCGTGTGCACGTGCAGCCTGTTCTCTCTGAAACCACAACCACCAGCAACATCTAGGTCACGTCAGTGATGATGATGACAAACCACAACCACCAGCAACATTAGGTCACGTCAGTGATGATGATGAAAAACCACAACCACCAGCAACATCAGGTCACGTCAGTGATGATGATGATAAACCACAACCACCAGCAACATTAGGTCACTTCGGTGATGATGATGATAAACCACAACCACCACCAACATTAGGTCACTTCGGTGATGATGATGATAAACCACAACCACCACCAACATTAGGTCACGTCAGTGATGATGATGATAAACCACAACTACCAGCAACATTAGGTCACGTCAGTGATGATGATGATAAACCACAACCACCAGCAACATTAGTGAACGTCAGTGGTGATAATGATGATAAACCACAACCACCGCCAACATTAGTGAACGTGAGGGTTAATGGGTTAATGACGATAAACAACATCGACCACAACCATGGTCATTGCCATGGTGAATGTTGATAATGATAAACCATATATCATGGTTAATATCATGGTAAATGTTGATGATGTTAAACCACAGCCGCCCCAGCCATGAAAGGAAACCTTATATGTTGCAGGGAATAGCAAACAGCAAACTACAAACAAGGACGGCAACTCTTGCTCCCATGATGAAATGAACACAGGCCCCGTAACTCCAAACGAATGCCACCTACGACATGGAATCTTCCAGCACCAATGTCAGCACAGAGCATACAGAACAACCAAATAGACATCCCCTCCAAAAGGATGTGCCAAGCTTGCCTAGGATGTTTCCTTGTTTGTTCTGTGTGCGCTGAGTTGTCATTTCTGCCGGGCCATTCAGTGCTGTGGGCGGCATTCGTTTGGAATTAAAGGCCTGTGTTTATTGCATCATGGGAGCAAGAGTTACCTTGCTTGTTCTTTGCTTCCCACGATCATGGTTTACAGTCAGTGTGGGTGATGACAGTCACGTGATTCGTAGCTCAGCCGACCACAAAGGCCTCTTCAGGGCTGATGATGACAAACACATCAGTGTTGATCGTGTAAGTGTGTGTGTGTGTGTGTGTGTGTGTGTGTGTGTGTGTGTGTGTGTGTGTGTGTTGTGTGTGCGTGTGCGTGTGTGTGTGGAACAAAGAAAACATATCAGTGTTGGTCATGTGTGTAGAACAAAGAAAAAATATCAGTGTTGGTCATCTGTATAGAACAAAGAAAACACCTCAGTGTTGATCATGTGAGTATAACAAAGAAAACACCTCAGTGCTGATCATGTGTGTACAACAAAGAGAACTGTGTATAACAAAGAAAACACCTCAATGCTGATCATGTGTGTATAACAAAGAGAATACCTCAGTGTTGATCATGTGTTTACAACAAAGAGAACACCTCAGTCCTGATCATGTGTGTACAACAAAGAAAATACCTCAGTGTTGATCATCTGTTAAGAACTGAGAAAACACCTCAGTGGTGATCATGTGTGTACAACAAATAAAACACCTCAGTGGTGATCTTCTGTGTACAACAAGAAAACACCTCAGTTTTGATCATGTGTGTATAACAAAGAGAACACCTCAGTGTTGATCTTGTGTGTACAATAGAGAAAACACCTCAGTGTTGATCATGTGTGTATAACAAAGAGAACACCTCAGTGTTGATCTTGTGTGTAGAACAGAGAAAACACCTCAGCGGTGATCATGTGTGTACAACAAGAAAAACACCTCAGTGTTGATCATGTGTGTATAAGAGAACACCTCAGTGTTGATCTTGTGTGTACAATAGAGAAAACACCTCAGTGTTGATCATGTGTGTAGAACAAAGGGAACACATCAGTGTTGATCTTGTGTGTAGAACAGAGAAAACACCTCAGTGTTGATCTTGTGTGTACAACAAAGGGAACACCTCAGTGTTGATCATGTGCAGATGTGTAAACATAAGCACGTCTGAATGAAAAAATATAAGCACGTCTGTTTTAATCATGCATTTAAAAATGTAGAGTGTTTCATCTGTCTATCTGTCTATCTGTCTATCTATCTATCTATCTATCTATCTATCTATCTATCTGTCTGTCTATATCTTTATCTATCTATCTATCTATCTATCTATCTGTTTGTCCATCTTTCTGTCTGTCTGGCTGTCTGCCTGTCTGGCTGCCTGTCTAGCTAGCTAGCTAGCTAGCTAACGAGCTATCTGTCTGTCTGTCTGTCTCTTTGTTTTAAACTCCGCCCTCAACGGGTCCAGCTAAGGGCAGAGATCTGAACAAAAAAATATGACTGTCAATTTTTGTGTGTGGCAAACATAAATACAAAACAAAAGATATGGCAGTAATAATATTCTAAAACGATATAGATAACAACCAAAAAAAGCTGTAACGGCAATGTTATACCATGGCAGAAATATTGAAAACTGATATAACGGCAATGTTAAACTATGGCAGAAACAAATACAAACAAATAAACAAACAGAACAAAACAAACAAACAAACAAAGACATGACTGGCAAAGTTATGCTCAGGCGGAATTAGAAACAAAAGTATCAAACTATGGAAGAAAGGGCGAAAAAATACACGGTAATGTTAAACTATGGTGGAAATATAAAAAGGAAAAACAACGATAATGTTAAACTATGGCAGAAATACATTTTCAAATAAATACGACAATGTTAAACAATAGCAGATTTTTGTTTAATACAACGGCAATGCCAGACTGGCAGAAATCTATTTTTAAAATAAAGAAATTTTTAAATACAACGGCAATGCCAAACTATGACAGAAATATAGAAATGGAAATACAACGACAATGTTAAACTGTGGCAGAAATATGAAAAAGGAGATATTAAACTATGGCAAAAATATAAAAAGAAAATACAACGGCAGTGTTAAACCATGGCAGAAATATAAAAAGGAAAATACATCGATAATGTTAAACTGTGGCAGAAATACAACAACAACAACAACAACAACAGCAACAATACGACGGCAATGTTAAACAATGACAAAAATATAGACAAAGAAAAACACAACGAGAATGTTAAACTTGGCAAAAATGTAATGAAGAAAATATAACTACAATATTTAATGTATGGCAAAAATATAAAAATAAGATTACAATGACAATGCTAAACTGTGGAAAAAGAAAAAAAAAAGAAACTACAAAGACAATGTTGAACTGAGGCAGAAATACAGAAAAAATGCAACGGTAACCTTAAACCACTGCAGAAATATCTTTTAATTTTAAAAATGCAACCACAATGTTAAAGTATGGCAGAAATATGAAAAAGGATAGAAATTACAACGGCATTTTTAAAAAAAAAAACGCCAATGTTAAACTGTAGCTGTAATATAACAAAGAAAATACAACGACAATGTTAAACTATACCAGGAATATAAAAAGGAAAATGTAACGACTATGGTAAACTATACCAGAAACGTATCTTTGATAAAGGAAGAAAAAAAGAAAGAAAGAAAATACAACGGCAACATTAAACTATGTTAGAACTATATATTTTTCAAATAAATATATTTTAAAATAAAATTTTAAAAAAAGAAAAGAAAACGGCAATGTCAAACAGAAAAGAAAAGAAAACGGCAATGTCAAACTATGGCACTTATATGGAGAGAGAAAAAAATACAACGGCAATGTTAAACTGCACCAGAAATACAAAAAGGAAAATGTAACGACAATGTTAGATTATGGGAAAAATAAAAAGAAGAAAGAAAACACAACGGAAACGTTAAACTATGACTGAAGTATAAAAAAACACTGCAACATTGAGCTGCAGCAGAAATATAAAAATGAAAATACAACAGCAATGTTGAACTGTGGCAGAAAAAATAAATACAACAGCAATACAAAACTAAGGAGAAATGTAAAAATGAAAATGCAGCAGTAATGTTAAACTATGGCAGAAATATAAAAAGGAAAATACTACGATAATGTTAAACTATGGAAGAAATATAAATTAAAAAAAAAAAAGAAATAAAAAGAAAACGGTAATGTCAAACTGCGGCAGAAATAAGGAGAGATAAAAAACGAAAATACAACGGCAATGTTAAACTATACCAGAAATATAGAAAGAAAAATGTAACGACAATATTATTATGGCACAAAAAAGAAAGAAAATACAATGGCAACGTTAAACTATGGCTGAAATATAAAACAAAACAAAAAATACGACTGCAATATTGAACTGTGGCAGAAATATAAAAGGAAAATACAACGGCAATGTCAAACTATGGCAGAAATGTGAATAAATATAAGAAAAGAAAAGAAAAGGCAATCTTAAACTATGGCGGAAAAAAAAGGAAAATACAACATCAATGTTAAATTATGGCAGAAATTTGACAAAGAAAATACAACAGCAATATTAAACAATGTTAAACTATGGCAAAAGTATGAAAGGAAAATACAACAACAATGTTAAACTGTGGCAGAAATAATAAAAAGAAAAATACAACAACAATGTTAAACGTGGCAAAAATATAAACAACAGAAATAAAATGACTGGCAGTGTTAAACTTGAACGAATTTGGAATGTCTGTCACTTTTAATTATCGAGGCACATTTAAAGTCTGAAGAAGTTTTTTGTTCGGTGTAGTAAACCATGTCCACAAAGAAACGAATCAGTAACTAAACATAGAACTAGCCAAACGGCCTGGCTAACAAACCGGTGACAACATTACTGACGGAACGGTCCATCAGATGAACAGTCAGATGAACAGACGAACGAATGACAGAACGAAGGGAAAGTTTGGTGAGTGATGAAGTGAATGAAAGGGTTACTTTACAACGTTGAAAAGAACGGAAGATTTATGTATGAGGATATGAATGACTGTCTGATTGAATGAATGAATGAAGTGGCATTGCCAGCCTTCAGCCTTACCTGTGGTTTCCCGAGGGAAGCAGCGAGCACCACGGCACACAGGCCCAACACCAGCACCAGACACTTCATCTCTCTGTCTGCAGTCAGCCTCTGTCAGCTCCTCTGCTTCCTTCCCTAGTCTACGTCACTGTGGGGCAGGATCCCTGTCAACTGATCAAACTGATGACGCTGAAGCAATGGTCTGATATGGAAGAGTGGTAGGGCTTTACATGGGTGTGCCTGGGGATTCAATTTGATGCAGAAGAAGAAATGATGAGTGACTGTCTCATATTTCATTTCTATTGAGTAAACATAGCAGAGGTGGGATGTGTGTTTCGAGTGTTTTGTCTTCATGGCTGACTCGGCGTATAGCTCGCGGTCTTGGCAATATCGGAGTTAATTTGTCAGGCAGTACCCATTGTACCAGACCATCTCCAGCACTGAGGGTTTTTTCCGTTCTCCTCAGCTGTCACTTGAGGTGGGAGTGAGGACCATTGATTGAAGAGAGCGGAGAGTGAAGTGAAAGGTTGGATGGAACCCAAAGGCACAGATATTGGATGACAGTCACAGGTGGGGCACACCTTGAATCCACTCCACACCTCTCTGCCCTCCCAACCATCCACACCCACATTCATTTACAGATTCATCCATCACTCTCTCTACCGCCACCTACGCCCGCCTCCTTAACTGTCCTTAATTAAACAGTCGAGGCACCGTTAATTAGTACACCAGTGCAAAAAAACGAATGGTTGTTCTGGTCCAATTTTCTTGTTTGCATCTTCCTCCCTCCCCTTCTACTCACCCCCCTCCCCCAATGATATGAGCTCTTCTTTTCCCTACTTCTACACACACACACACACACACACAACACACACACACACACACACACACACACACACATATCCACACCCACACACACACACACATACACACGCGCGCCATGCATATACCCCTCACCTGACTGGGGGTTTGTGGCAGATGGCGAACTTGAAAGGGATGCGCCCTCCAAACCTCTCACACATCAGCAGCCAAACAAGCCATTGAAAAGGTGACCTACATACCCCCGACACTTTCACTAAGTCCCATGTGCACACGGCGCCACTGGTTTGTATTTGAACAGAAAAATACCATGAAAAACGAAATCGGCCCGGAAAAAAATAATAAATCTGTGGTGACAAAATGATAAGGCTGAGTTCCAGTGCCTGTCCTGTAACCATTCTGGTCAGCTGTCTGTCTTGATGTGAGGAGGAAACTGACATGGTGTTACACAGTAACCATTCTGGTCAGCTGTCTGTCTTGTCGTCAGGAGGAAACTGACATGGTGTTACACAGTGACCATTCTGGTCAGCTGTCTGTCTTGTCGTCAGGAGGAAACTGACATGGTGTTACATAGTAACCATTCTGGTCAGCTGTCTGTCTTGTCATCAGGAGGAAACTGACATGGTGTGACATAGTAACCATTCTGGTCAGCTGTCTGTCTTGTCGTCAGGAGGAAACTGACATGGTTTTACATAGTAAACCATTCAGGTCAGCTGTCGGTCTTGTCATTAGGAGGAAACTGAAAGGTGTTACATAGTAATTATTCTAGTCAGCTGTCTGTCTTGTCGTCAGGAGGCAACTGACATGGTGTGACATAGTAACCATTCTGGTCAGCTGTCTGTCTTGTCGTCAGGAGGAAACTGACATGGTGTTACATAGTACCATTCTGGTCAGCTGTCTGCCTTGTCGTGAGGAGAAAACTGACATGGTGTTACACAGTAACCATTTGGTCAGCTGTCTGTCTTGTCGTCAGGAGGAAACTGACATGGTGTTACATAGTAACCATTCTGATCAGCTGTCTGTCTTGTCGTCAGGAGGAAACTGACATAGTGTTACATAGTAACCAATCTGGTCAGCTGTCTGTCTTGATGTGAAGAGGAAACTAACATGGTGTTACATAGTACCCATTCTGGTCAGCTGTTTGTCGTCAAGAGGAAACTGACATGGTGTTACATAGTAACCATTCTGGTCAGCTGTCTGTCTTGTCGTCAGGAGGAAAACTGACATGGTGTTACATAGTAACCATTCTGGTCAGCTGTCTGTCTTGTCGTCAGGAGGAAACTAACATGGTGTTACATAGTAACCATTCTTGCCCGCTGTCTGTCTTGTCGTCAGGAGGAAACTGACATGGTGTTACACAGTAATCATTCTGGTCAGCTGTCTGTCTTGTCGTCAGGAGGAAACTGACATGGTGTTACATAGTAACCATTCTGGTCAGCTGTCTGTCTTGTCGTCAGGAGGAAACTGACATGGTGTTTCATAGTGATGTGAGGAGGAAATTGACATGGTGTTACATAGTAACCATTCTGGTCAGCTGTCTGTCTTGTCGTCAGGAGGAAACTGACATGGTGTTGCATTGTAACCATTTTGGTCAGAAGTCTGTCTTGTCGTCAGGAGGAAACTGACATGGTGTTACACAGTAACCATTCAGGTCAGCTGTCTATCTTGTCGTCAGGAGGAAACTGACATGGTGTTACATAGTAACCATTCTGGTCAGCTGTCTGTCTTGTCGTCAGGAGGAAACTGACATGGTGTTACATAGTAACCATTCTGGTCAGCTGTCTGTCTTGTCGTCAGGAGGAAACTGACAGGGTGTTACATAGTAACCATTCTGGTCAGCTGTCTGTCTTGTCGTCAGGAGGAAGCTGACATGATGTTACATAGTAACCATTCTGGTCAGCGTCTGTCTTGTCGTCAGGAGGAAACTGACATGGTGTTACACAGTAACCATCTGGTCAGCTGTCTGTCTTGATGCGAGGAGGAAACTGACATGGTGTTACACAGTGACCATTCTGATCAGCTGTCTGTCTTGTCGTCAGGAGGAAACTGACATGGTGTTACACAGTAACCATTCTGGCCAGCTGTCTGTCTTGTCGTCAGGAGGAAACTGACATGGTGTTACATAGTAACCATTCTGGTCAGCTGTCTGTCTTGTCGTCAGGAGGAAACTGACATGGTGTTACATAGTAACCATTCTGGTCCACTGTCTGTCTTGTCGTCAGGAGGAAACTGACAGGGTGTTACACAGTAACCATTCTGTCCGCTGTCTGTCTTGTCGTCAGGAGGAAACTGACATGGTGTTACACAGTAATCATTCTGGTCAGCTGTCTGTCTTGTCGTCAGGAGGAAACTGACATGGTGTTACATAGTAACCATTCTGGTCAGCTGTCTGTCTTGTCGTCAGGAGGAAACTGACATGGTGTTACATAGTAACCATTCTGGTCAGCTGTCTGTCTTGTCGTCAGGAGGAAACTGTCATGGTGTTTCATAGTGATGTGAGGAGGAAATTGACATGGTGTTACATAGTAACCATTCTGGTGAGCTGTCTGTCTTGTCGTCAGGAGGAAACTGACATGGTGTTACATTGTAACCATTTTGGTCAGCTGTCTGTCTTGTCGTCAGGAGGAAACTGACATGGTGTTACACAGTAACCATTCAGGTCAGCTGTCTGTCTTGTCGTCAGGAGGAAACTGACATGGTGTTACATAGTAACCATTCTGGTCAGCTGTCTGTCTTGTCGTCAGGAGGAAACTGTCATGGTGTTTCATAGTGATGTGAGGAGGAAATTGACATGGTGTTACATAGTAACCATTCTGGTCAGCTGTCTGTCTTGTCGTCAGGAGGAAACTGACATGGTGTTACATTGTAACCATTTGGTCAGCTGTCTGTCTTGTCGTCAGGAGGAAACTGACATGGTGTTACACAGTAACCATTCAGGTCAGCTGTCTGTCTTGTCGTCAGGAGGAAACTGACATGGTGTTACATAGTAACCATTCTGGTCAGCTGTCTGTCTTGTCGTCAGGAGGAAACTGACATGGTGTTACATAGTAACCATTCTGGTCAGCTGTCTGTCTTGTCGTCAGGAGGAAACTGACATGGTGTTACATAGTAACCATTCTGGTCAGCTGTCTGTCTTGTCGTCAGGAGGAAACTGACATGGTGTTACACAGTAACCATCTGGTCAGCTGTCTGTCTTGTCGTCAGGAGGAAACTGACATGGTGTTACATAGTAACCATACTGGTCAGCTGTCTGTCTTGTCGTCAGGAGGAAACTGACATTGTGTTACATAGTAACCATTCTGGTCAGCTGTCTGTCTTGATGTAAGGAGGAAACTGACATGGTGTTGCACAGTAACCATTCTGGTCAGCTGTCTGTCTTGATGTGAGGACAAAACTGACATGGTGTTACATAGTAACCATTCTGGTCAGCTGTCTGTCTTGTCGTCAGGAGGAAACTGACATGGTGTTACACAGTAACCATTCTTGTCAGCTGTCTGTCTTGTCGTCAGGAGGAAACTGACATGGTGTTACACAGTAACCATTCTGGTCAGCTATCTGTCTTGCCGTCAGGAGGAAACTGACATGGTGTTACATAGTAACCATTCTGGTCAGCTGTCTGTCTTGATGTGAGGAGGAAACTGACATGGTGTTACATAGTAACCATTCTGGTCAGCTATCTGTCTTGTCGTCAGGAGGAAACTGACATGGTATTACATAGTAACCATACTGGTCAGCTGTCTGTCTTGTCGTCAGGAGGAAAGTAAGATGGTTGTACATAGTAACCATTCTGGTCAGCATTTTTTCTTGGAGTTTTTGCCGTCAGCTGGAATCCTGATTACATCGGAAGAGTGGCCCGTTTCTGTCTTTTGTATCTCTGACAGTAAAGTATTTCCATTTCATAATTTTCATATTCCACTGTGACGGACGGATGAATGTAGCCCCCCTCGCCAGCGTTTACCTATCGACAGATGTGATGTGTTTCAGTCAAACTCTCATTTGGCTTCTATATCCACCACCGCTGCCAATACTTTTCCTTTGTGCCATCACTGACAGTTCCTCGATGGTTTAGGGGAAGAAGGGAGAGTGGGTACAGGAGGCGGGAGGGTGGGGGTGGAAGGGCAGGCGGTTGGTGTAGGATGTATGTGAGTGAGTTGGGGACCGAGGGTAGGTCTTGAACTGAGAGTGGGGCTGGAATTAAACGTACGGTCCCCTGCGGTTGTCGTCCAATATCTGTTGGTTGGGATTCAATCCCCACCTCTTTATTTCAGCTCTTCGTTGTTGTTGACCCAGACTGCGGGTGAAGTGAAGAGTGGAGAACGCTGGTAGAGACCTTCTGCGTTGGAGATGCTCGGGCCATGATACCACACAATGAATGAACTCTGATAGTGATTGTACCATCAGAGTAGTAATCATCAATTCAGAAATGAAGACACAACACTCAATCATACTCACAGCGCAAAGGGCTGAACATTGATTCCCGTCCATCTGATTAAATCTCAGCTGATCTATATAAAGCCCTGTCACGTCCGTTGCTCCAGCTGATCAGTTTGATCGGAGACAGGACTTGTTGTTGACTGGGATCCTGCCCCACCAGTGACGTAGACTACGGAAGGAAGCAGAGGAGCTGACAGAGGTTGACTGCAGACAGAGAGATGAAGTGTCTGGTGCTGGTGTTGGGCCTGTGTGCCGTGGTGCTTGCTGCTTCCCTCGGGAAACCACAGGTAAGGATGAAGGCTGGCAATGCCACTTCATTCCTTCATTCATTCATTTACTTCATTCAATTATTTAGTGATTCATTCATTCTTTTGATCTACCATTTATTGATTCCTTCATCCCTATATCTTTGGTTCTTTTGTCTGTTTGAACGAAGCCCATTCCTTTCCAAACTATCTGCTCATTTTTCAATTTGTTCTTTGTTCCATTGACTGTTCATTCATTTATTCATTCGTTCGTTCATCCATCTATCGTTAGTTTAGTCAATATCTGAAACAGCTCGTTTGTCAGATCACATGGTTGGTTAATTACAATACTGATTTGTTTATTCATTTTAAAGTGTAAGCCAGTTGTCAGATCATATGGTTGGTTAACATATGATTTGTTATTCATGTAAAATTGTAAGCCAGTTGTCAGATCATATGGTTGGTATACATACTGATTGAATTATTACATGTATAATATGTAAGCCAGACACCATCTTTACATGGCCTCAAAGGCTCGTTCAAAATTAAAGCTGCATTCTTTTGTCAGACCCACAACATTGTGTACAGTATGCGCTGTGAACTGTGTAATGAGGTCACAACATTGTGTACAGTATGCGCTGTGAACTGTGCAATAAGGTCACAACATTGTGTATAGTATGCGCTGTGAACTGTGCAATGAGGTCACAACATTGTGATATGTATGCGCTGTGAACTGTGCAATGAGGTCACAACATTGTGTATAGTATGCGCTGTGAACTGTGCGATAAGGTCACAACATTGTGTATAGTATGCGCTGTGAACTGTGCAATATGGTCACAACATTGTGTACAGTATCCGCTGTGAACTGTGCAATAAGCCATAAGGTCACAACAATGTGTATAGTATGTGCTGTGAACTGTGCAATAAGGTCTTTTTGGGTGAGGCATGCCACACACTTGATACGTGCATTCTGAACACCTGGTCGATATCTGCCGTCATCGACCTAAATCAGTCGCTCTACATTTCAACCATCCCCAACACAACATTAATCTATTCACAGCTTCAAGCGCTCGGTGCAGGAATCCTACTTTATTGCCAGACTGGGGACCCTCTTCCTTTTTTCATGTGTTTTCTTTTTGTTTTCACCATAGAATGTTGTTTCAATATATACTGGCGTATTTGTCATCACATGACCGCATGGCTATCATCATGAACTTCATCGTTAAGCCATGTTGTAGTTGTTGTTGATTATCGTCATCACCATCAACATTAATCCATGGTTCTGGTGGTTGTTATCATCATCATAAACACTGACGTTAACCATGGTTGTGTTTATCATCATCAACACTGTCATTAACCATGTTGTGGTTTATCATCATCAACACTGACATTAACCATGGTTGTGGTTTATCATCATCAACACTGACGTTAACCATGGTTGTGGTTTATCATCATCAACACTGACGTTAACCATGGTTGTGGTTTATCATCATCAACACTGACATTAACCATGGTTGTGGATGTCGTGGTTTATCATCATCAACACTGACGTTAACCATGGTTGTGGATGTTGTGGTTTCAGGAGGAAAACGCTGCACAGGCACACAGTGTGGCCAAGAGGGAAATCCAAAGAAAGCTGAGACCAGCCCCCCACCGGTGAGAAACAACCCCCGAAAAACTGCCACCTTAGTGAAAATCAGCTCATACCATTGCGATAAAGTCATGAGCAGAACCAAAAAATAAAGATGACCCAAACAATAAAAGAACTCACACCATCACAGATACTTCATTAAAAAAAAATCATCATAGAAATCCGTCAGGATTTCAACCACACCATGTACCACTTCCCTCGCCCTCCCCTTCTCTTTTCTTTCCTGAGTCCTTTCAGCTGATGCTTTCTGATCGGTGTAACGCGCTGGAAATATTACCCTGCTAAAAACACCATCCACGGGGCTTTTCCCATGGAATTTTGATTGAAAAAAAAAAAAAAAAAAATACAGAAAGGGGGAGGGGTGTATTCAAACCCCACCAGTTAACTACCCTTTGTAAGTCAGTTTTTCATCTGTCAAAAGTTAAAGCCGGATTGTTAAAATATATAAATATGCCAAACCATGTGTGCGTTTTACATTTCTTAACTATAAACGTGTTTTCGTTCTAAACTCAGTTTGATCCTATGACCAGTTCACTTCTTTGAGAATCGCAATAATTCAATTTGATGACATTTTTCACATTTCCGACTATGTGGAGTACGTGCACTTGTGTTTTTTTTTAGACTTGTACAATACAAGCTGCCGTCGCAAAAGGCGATTTTACTGCGTCAGAGCCAAAAAATCTACGCTTGAAAAAAAATCGTTTTCCTGCATTTATTATTTGACATCATCGTGACGATCTTGGATGTCGCCATCTTAGATTTAATCGACTCCTTGACTTGATTTGGTGTGTTGTGTGTGTGTGTGTGTGTGTGTGTGTGTGTGTGTGTGTGTGTGTGTGAAGCTGTACGTGTGTGTACGGACCCGTTCGTGTGTTTACTTTTAAACATTGTGGTTGATTACAAAACAAAACAAAAGTTCACGTTAAAATGGTCTAATCCATGCTTCTCGTGACCTTTTTTCTGATATTTCATTTTAAACTGTTCAAATCAATATTGGTCAGCTGTGCATGTATACACTGATGAATTTTGAGTTCAGAACCATTTTGTACAGTAGACTCATCACAAAATACGGACCAAATTATCTAAAATGGGCTGTACTGGATCATTAACGTCACAAAGTTAAGCTATAAAGCAACAGAGAACTTTTTTCATGAATCGAATAAAAATCTGTCTTGATAGTTTTTTTTTTTTTTTTTTTTTACTGCTATGAAAAACATCGCGTCGTACACAATATTCAAGATTTGCAAAAGATTCAGTTGTTCAGTCATACGTTTCTTGTTATTATCAATTTTAAATCAAACTACATTCTTTTCTTTAGAAAGATGTATTTATGTATGCATTGTGTTTGTGCAGTATTCGTAAAAGGAATCATGTACTGACATTAAATTTAGGAAGATTACAGAAAACGTAAGAACTGGGACGAGTTGTTAATGGAAAGAAACCTCAAGGGAGAGAAATCCTGTTTGAAGGCACGTGAGCGATGATTCCCCCTGTGTTGCGTGTTTTTGGCGTAGGGTGTTTTGGCGTGTCACACCGGCAGCCTCGTGTGTCCTTTTCCATTACGTTTCCACACCAACAGCAACAACCATAGTCGATGACTCCAATGCTGTTGTTCACTGTACTATCTGATGTGGCTTGCTAGGGTGAGCACTTACTTGTCTGAGCAGAGACGTCTCTGGTCTGAGCTTGTTCATTTCAGGGAGGGGGGCGGAATAGCTCAGCTGGAAGAGCGCCGGACTCGTGATCCTGGGGTTGCGGTTCGAATTTCGGTACAGGGGGATTTTTCCCTCGGAGTTAACATTGGTTCTGACTCCATTCCCCATACAGTCCTTCGAATGAGACTATA
>CM031595.1:180235004-180252504 GCA_018398815.1 Conus ventricosus
AGGGGTTTCAATTTACTGCTGGGTAGAAAGAGGGTTTTTCCATTTACTGCTGGGTGGACAGAGAGGGTTTTCAATTTACTGCTGGGTGGACAGAGAGGTTTTTTCATTTACTGCTGGGTAGACAGAGAGGGTATTCAATTTACTGCTGGGTAGACAGAGAGCGTATTCAATTTACTGATGGGTTGACAGAGAGGGTTTTCAATTTACTGCTGGGCAGACAGAGAGGGTTTTCAATTTACTGCTGGGTAGACAGACAGAGAGTATTCAATTTACTGCGTGGGTTATACCAGAGAGGGTTTTCAATTTACTGCTGGGTAGACAGAGAGGATTTTCAGTTTGCTGCTGGGTAGACAGAGAGGATTTTCAAATAGAGGATTTTCAATTTACTGCTGGGTAGACAGAGAGGGTTTTCAAGTCGAAAGAAAAATCGGACTCCACGTGTGGCTCGAACTCGCCACCGTCAGATCCGATCTAACGATTTGAATACATCGTCGTAGTTTAAAAATAATAGTGAGTTGTTTCAAAAATTAATCAAATATTGTGAGTTATTGTGACAAATGGATTGTTATGCTGATCAAAAGTATTGGTCTAAGAGAAAGTACAAAAACAAAAAGAAAAGAAAAAACCCGTCGATCCCTGTCTCTTCAAACCCCAGTTCCAACTTAATAATAATAATAATAATAATGTTTATTTCTGTAGCGCATATTTCATGAAAATGCTCAACAACGCCATACATTTTTTTTTAAAAGAGCAAGCGGTAAAAAAAACTACTGGAGTTATAAACGTCATGCACATTGAAAAAACACAAAGTCTCAAGATATCAAATACTGACTTGCACAAATCAATTAATATTTGATATAAAATAGTAATCATCTTGACTCACGACTCCCAGACAAACGCAGTGGAAACCAGAAAAAACACCAAGGGGAACCAGGACAAACACCAAGGGGCACCAGGACAAACATTGAGATGAATCAGGATAAACACAATGGGGAACCAGGACAAACACTACGGGAACCAGACGAACACTAACGAGAACCAGGACAAACACTAAGGGTAACCAGGACAAACACTGAGGGGAACCAGAACAAACACTAACGAGAACCAGGACAAACACTAACGAGAACCAGGAGAAACACTGAGGGAACCAGGACAACCACTGAGGGGAACCAGGACAAACACTGAGGGGAACCAGGACAAACACTAACGAGAACCAGGACAAACACTGAAGGGAACTAGGACAAACACTGAGGGGAACCAGGACAAACACTAACGAGAACCAGGACAAACACTGAGGGGAACTAGGACAAACACTGAGGGGAACCAGGACAAACACTGAGGGGAACCAGGACAAACACTAAGGGAACCAGGACAAACACTGAGGGGAACCAGGAGAAACACTGTGGGGAACCAGGACAAACACTGAGGGGAACCAGGAGAAACACTGTGGGAACCCGGACAACCACTGAGGGGAACCAGGACAAACACTGAGGGGAACCAGGACTAACACTAAGGGGAACCAGGACAAACACTGAGGGGAACCAGGACAAACACTGAGGGGAACCAGGACTAACACTAAGGGAACCAGGAGAAACACTGAGGGGAACCAGGAGAAACACTGTGGGGAACCAGGACAAACACTAAGGGAACCAGGAGAAACACTGGGGAACCAGGACAAACACTGAGGGGAACCAGGAGAAACACTGTGGGGAACCGACAACCACTGAGGGAACCAGGACAAACACTGAGGGGAACCAGGACAAACACTAAGGGGAACCAGGACAAACACTGAGGGAACCAGACTAACACTGAGGGGAACCAGGACAAACACTAACGAGAACAAGGACAAACACTAACGAGAACCAGGACAAACACTAACGAGAACCAGGACAAACACTGAGGCGATCCAGGACAAACACTAACGAGAACCAGGACAAACACTAACGAGAACCAGGCCAAACACTGAGGGGAACAGGACAAACACTAAGAAGAACAGGGCAAACACTGAGAGGAACCAGGACAAACACTAACGAGAACCAGGCCAAACACTGAGGGGAACCAGGGCAAACACTGAAGGGAGCCAGGACAAACACTAACAAGAACCAGGAGAAACACTGAGGGAACCCGGACAAACACTAAGGGGAACCAGGACAAACACTGAGGGGAACAGGACAAACACTAACGAGAACCAGGACAAACACTGAGGGGAACAGGACAAACATTAACGAGAACCAGGACAAACACTAACGAGAACCAGGACAAACACTAGCGAGAACACTAAGGGTAACCAGGACAAACACTGAGGGTAACCAGGACAAACACTGAGGGTAACCAGGACAAACACTGAGGGGAACCAGGACAACTACTGAGAGGAACCAGGACAAACACTAAGGGGAACCAGGACAAATACTAAGGTAACCAGGACAAACACTGAGGGGAACCAGGACAAACACTGAGGGGAACCAAGACAAACACTACGGGAAACCAGGACAAACACTGCGGGAACCAGGACAAATACTAAGGGGAACCAGGACAAACGCTAACAAGAAACAGGACAAACACTAACGCTAACGAGGACGAACACTAACGAGAACCAGGACAAACACTAACGAGAGCCAGGACAAACAGTAACGAGAACCACGACAACTACTGAGGGGAACCAGGACAAACACTGAGGGAACCAGGAAAAACACTGAGGCGAACCAGGATAACCACTAACGAGAACCAGGACAGCCACTAACGAGAACCAGGACAGCCACTAACGAGAACCAGGACAGCCACTAACGAGAACCAGGAAAAACGCTAACGAGAACCAGGACAAACACTCAGAGGAACAGGACAAACACTGAGGGGAGCCAGGACAAACACTATGGGAACCGGGACAAACACTGAGGGGAACCAGGACAAGAACCAGAACAAACACTGAGGGGAACCAGGACAAACACTGAGGGAACCAGGACAAACACTGAGAAACCAGGACAAACACTGAGGGAAACCAGGACAAGAACCAGAACAAACACTGAGGGGAACCAGGACAAACACTGAGGGGAACCAGAACAAACACTAAGGGGAACCAGGACAAACACTGAGGGGAACCAGGACAAACACTGAGGGGAACCAGGAAAAACACTAAGGGGAACCAGGACAGACACTAACGAGAACCAGGACAAACACTAAGGGGAACCAGACAAACACTAACGAGAACCAGGACAAACACTAAGGGGAACCAGGACAAACACTGAGGGGAACCAGGACAAACACTAAGGGGAACCAGGACAAACACTAACGAGAACCAGGACAAACACTAAGGGAACCAGGACAAACACTGAGGGAACCAGGACAAATACTGAGGGGAACCAGGACAACCACTGAGGGAACCAGGACAAAACATTACGGGAAACCAGGACAAACACTAAGGGGAACCAGGACAAATACTAACGAGAACCAGGACAACCACTAACGAGAACCAGGAAAAACACTAACGAGAACAAGGACAAACACTCAGAGGAACAGGACAAACACTGAGCGGAACCAGGACAAACACTGAGGGGAACCAGGACAACCACTAACGAGAACCAGGACAAACACTGAGGGGAACCAGGACAACCTCTAACGAGAACCAGGAAAAAACACTAACGAGAACCAGGACAAACACTCAGAGGAACAGGACAAACACTGAGCGGAACCAGGACAAACACTAAGGGGGAACCAGGACAAACACTGAGAGGAACCAGGACAAGACCCAGGACAAACACTGAGGGGAACCAGGACAAACACTGAGGGGAACCAGGACAAACACTGAGGGAACCAGGAGAAACACTAAGGGGAACCAGGACAAACACTGAGTGGAACCAGGACAAACACTGAGGGGAACCAGGACAAACACTAAGGGGAACCAAGACAAACACTGAGGGGAACCAAGACAAACACTGAGTGGAACCTGGACGACCACTGAGGGGAACCAGGACAAACACTAAGGGGAACCAGGACAAACACTAAGGGAACCAGGACAAACACTGAGGGGAACCAGGACAATCACTGAGGGGAACCAGGACAACCACTGAGGGGAACCAGGACAAACACTGAGGGGAACCAGGACAAACACTGAGGGGAACCAGGACAACCACTCCCCGGAACCGGAACGAACGCGCGACCAGCACAGTATAATCCTGTCATGTGGTACCAGACCAGAACGGACATCCGTAGCATCACCTTCACCATCCTCTTCACTCCTCTTCCCATCCTCTTCTCCATCCTCTTCTCCATCCTCTTCTCCATCCTCTTCACCATCCTCTTCCCATCCTCTTCTCCATCCTCTTCCCATCCTCTTCTCCATCCTCTTCTCCATCCTCTTCTCCATCCCTGTCTCCATCCTCTTCTCTCATCCTTTCTCCATCGATCAACCATAGAAAGAGGTCTCAACCCTCCGTGGCCCTTTATGCCCTGTCCCCAGGTGATCTAAATGTCGAATGTCCTCTCACATGGCCCACGACATTGGAGAGGATTCTGTCGAAGTCACCATTATCAGCCAAGTTCATTGACACTGTCGTTGTGAAGGACGTGTGGCGCTTTCGACGCCGGAGAGAGAGCTTACTCAGGCTGGCACCGCGCGACTGAATAGTGACTGTCGTCAGTAGGGCGCATGATGGGGGGTGTCCCAGGTCTGCTGGATCAGCGACTGAATAGTGATTGTCGTCAGTAGGGCGCATGATGGGGGTGTCCCACGTCTGCTGGATCAGCGCAGGTACCACTGAACACTACCAAAGTGGCTCGGTAGCAGAGCAGTGTCTCCTCTGGTGGGTTGCCTCACGACTTGACATTGGCTGCTCCCTGTGGATTGCCGGTGCCAGGGTTGTGGCTGGACAACCCAGGCTGTGGCTGTGGACAAGGGGACAGAATGAGCGGCGTGGGTGCAGAGCCACCGAAATGACACAGAAGATAAAGCAGCATAAAAAAGAAAAAGAAAAGAAAGAAGGAAATAAAGACAGGAGGAGAGCACGCAAAACTATTCTTAAAAACACTTACACATTAAGTCTTCATTGCCCAATGGAGAAAATTGGAAACGATACACATCATCAACCCCTTCCCTTCTTCCCCTCAAGAAAGATCATCCTTCTCCTTCCAAGCACCAAGAAGGTCGTTTTTTTCCAAGGCGCGTCAAGAGTGGCGCAAGGCTGGATGGCGGCGGGGGAGGGGTGGATGGCGGCGGGGGAGGGGTGGGTGAGTGAAGGAACTATGAGAAACCAAATGTATGCATAAAGTTATTTACAACTTTTCGATTTTACGCATCGGAAAATTTAGCCGGTACAAAATTACATAGGAGATTGTCACACGACGGTCTCTATATACATACTCACATGCACACAGAGACAATGATGCGCCCTGCACGCAACCAAACATCTGATTCCTTTACAATAAAACAATGAGAACTCAAATTTCAAATTTTATCCCCCGTCAAAAA
Organism: Conus ventricosus; assembly: GCA_018398815.1. Classification (NCBI taxonomy): domain Eukaryota; kingdom Metazoa; phylum Mollusca; class Gastropoda; order Neogastropoda; family Conidae; genus Conus; species Conus ventricosus. Next base: position 180,240,466 of record CM031595.1, read on the forward strand.
ATAAAATTGTGTGCTTTTTTCCTTACTGTCTGTGTCTTACTTCTTCTGGCGCGAGGGGGGGGGGGGGGGGGTAATATTTCCTTTTTTTCCCTTTGGTCAATATATCATTCAACAATACTTTGCAAAACAAAATATATTCTTCAATTGCCGTCAATGTTCGCTGTGTGTCATGTTTGCCCAAACCATCACAAAGACTTTGCACATAATCGCAAGTTCATATCAAATATTCACATCAAATCGCAAGTTCATATCAAATGTAATAAAGTTGAAATAGCTAGAAGTCAGACGCTGCCCTTCAAAATTTGACGTGAAACTTGCCAATGAGGAGCAAGGCCCCAGGAATGGTGAGTTTTCAATACGAGTTCAAAGTGCACCCAAAAAAAATCATTTTCTTCCTTTTTTTTTTCTTCCCGGGGTGCATAACAGAGACCAGTATTGTATTGCAGGTAAATACGTTTACCGTGGTACAACTCCTTAGGTACAGAACAATGACAAATCAGGTTAATTCAAGGGGGGAAACTCCATGCACGGGAATCTAGAGGAGCACTGGTGGCATCTCTCAGGGTCCTCGGCCCCCTACCAAGCTGGCTCCCTCCGGTCCTGACTCAGGGTCCTCGGCCCCTAACAAGCTGGCTCCCGCCGGTCCTGACTTCAGGGTCCTCGGCCCCTAACAAGCTGGCTCCCTCCGGTCCTGACTCCAGGGTCCTCGGCCCCTGACAAGCTGGCTCCCTCCGGTCCTGACTTCAGGGTCCTCGGCCCCTAACAAGCTGGCTCCCTCCGGTCCTGACTTCAGGGTCCTCGGCCCCTGACAAGCTGGCTCCGCCCGGTCCTGACTCCAGGGTCCTCCCAGCCCTTCAGGTGATGGCCGACGCCTGGGTCTGATGGATGGGAGACTCACGATCGGTTGATCCGCAGCCACTCGCCATCTCAACGAAGAGAAGAGGCAAGTCCTGGCCACCGAAAAGCCCCGGAAACTGACGACTGAGTATACCGGTTATCACTGGAGAGGGCGACCCTTCCCGACTGGTTCTGTCTCTCTCTATGTACGCTTGTACCCATACTTTTTACTTCTTTAACATCCCCCCCCCCCCCTTGAAATTGGACTGACCCGACCTGCTGGACCAGTTTATCCTGAGGAGAAGACGAAGATCACAACCAATAAACTGTGCTAAAGAAGAGATGACGCGGAGTAGGGGTGTGAGTGGGTCAAATCCCCATCGGAGGGCACCATGCATGGTCACTCACGCCACACTCTTCCTTTCACCCGAGAACGGACAGCAGACTGGGCATTTAAACAGCCATACCATTCTGAAAAAAAAAGACGTGACAGAAACAGATATTGGTGAATATTGAGATGTGAAACAAAAGATGTTTGAAAAACTGCAAGAATTCTAAAACAACTTCAGATTCGAATCTCTATGCTGTCTTTGTACATAGATCACGTTAACCCTACCGGTCATTTTGCAACGGAAATGGCGGACGGTGGCCCCGCGGGGTGCTTCTCCTAAAGGTTCACACACAGCTGCGACCAGCCGTCTTTCATAATGGAGGTGTGTGCCCATGAACACTCTTCACAAGGGCTCACCTGCGCACAAGCGTGATTGGTGTGTCTTTCAAAAGAATTTGACAATAAATGCTACGTGGGCCTAAAACATCAAAACAGATGACAATAATTTTAACGGTCCTTGGATCGCAAAATGGATGTGGAATCCATCCTCAAAGGGAACGTCCAATCTGAGGAGATACGTGACCGTTCGTTCTTCGTTTTCATCGTCTTCAATGTTGTTTGTCTTGCCTGAAGAAGACCAAAGAGGTCGAAACGCGTAGCGGTTTGCCTTGTAATTTGTTTGTCTCTTTCGTTCGGCGGAGCAGTAATTTACCTTTGAAGTTTGTTTAATTTTTCCGCCTTCAGTCACCTGACTTTGAAACAGACCTTGGATGCTTGAGACACTGTTGGCTTCAAGAGAGCAGCCATGCAGGGTCATCTGGTGCCCCTCTTACCACCCTTTGCCCGTTTACCAGGTGGTCAGGGTCGTATACCGATTGAGCATGAAGCTGATTCTAAGAGGAGCCATGTACTATACTTCATTCCCCCTGAGTGCGTTTCCCACGTAGTCCCTTGCCCCTGTTGGGTTGCTGGACTGCCCTGTGGGTTCTCCTTATGTCCTCTTCTTTCTTCAGTCCCTGTGTTATCGAGTCTGTCTGTCTTCTCTTTTACTCTGAGCAAAGCTTCATTTCTGTTGATCAAAGTCTCTGTCTATTGACGACCGTACGTGTGTGTGTGTGTGTGTGTGTGTGTGTGTGTGTGTGTGTATGTATGTGTGTGTGTGTGTGTGTGTGTGTGTGTGTCTGTGTGGCTGTGTGGCTGTGTGTGTGTGTGTGTGTGTGTGTGTGTGTGTGTGTGTGTGTGTGTGTGTGTGTGTGTGTGTGTGTGTGCATGTATTATTTGTGTGTGTGTGTGTGTGTGTGTGTGCGTGTGTGTGTGTGTGTGCGTGTGTGCGTGTGTGCGTGTGTGTGTGTGTGTGTGTGTGTGCATTCGGGGGTGAAGGGGTGGGGCAATAAAGTGAGTGGGGATTTGGAAAGCTAAGGCTTCAGCGTGCGTTTGGTGCGAGTGAGAGTTCATGTATGTGGATGTTTGAATGTGGACACTGTAAAAGCCCTGGGCTCAGCACACATAGGATGCACGTGCATTAGCATTATTATTATCATTATTGTTATTATTATCATTATTTTCATTATTATTATCATATTGTTTTTATCATTATTATCATTATTACTATCATCAGCATCATCATAATCATTATCATTTTAGGTGATGACTGATCTTAATTTTGGTCGTCATAGGAAAACAAAGACCTGTCCCTCTTTTGACCAGGAACACGTGCAGTGACCAAAAGCAAACATGAAGCTGAGTGTGATGTTAATCTCTTGTTTTTGAATGGCTGAACTTTCGCTGATCCGACTACTTTATATGATTGTTGTTAGTGATTTGCAGAATGCACGTGTGTGCTGGGCTTGAGATTGCCTAGTTGGCCGTTCAGATTCTCTAATATTCTTAGTATCCCTGCACCGGCGGTAAATGGTTGCAGTCTTGTCCTGCATTTAGATGCCACAACAAATGTGGTAAATGACGCACATCCCTGTCATTTTCAAACCCTGATGTTGATTTTTATGTTTTATTTCATTTTTTCTTGAGCGACTATGCTACATTTCTGTGGCTTTCTTTTGAGATTGACATATAGTTTTCAGGAGGACTGGCAAGAATGATCCTATCTTTGTTAGTGATAACAATAATGCTAATTACATAGCGCCTATGCTCTAAAAAAATAGGGCTCTAAGCGCTTGGTTAGTAAGGAATGGAACCCAAATCTCAGTACAGGCGTTCACAGATGACGAAGCTACCTATTGGGCTGGTACCCATCTTGCCATAGCTTGCTTCTCTGTTGGTCTACAATCCTTAGAGCTGGTGACGTCTTGCAATGAAACGTCATCACTACCAGCTGATGCTTCTCGCCTCTTTGCTTCTGACTTCCATTCGGGTGAGAGAACCAACTGCTGAGCTCTTTGTGCAAGTCACAATGACACGACACGTCAGTATTTGGAATTAACATCCACACACATCAGACGCCCCGTATGGTGTCTGCTTCAATAGCCATGACCCACAAACCAATGACGGTGACAGGTATTAACATATGCTGACTTCCCGAGCTGGCTTTCCCGTGCTGGTTCATCTCATAAGTATTTGATGAAGAGCCCCCAAAGGAAGGCGTCAAAATGAAAGTCAAACAACACAGGGGCCACTAAAGTGACTGCTAGAGGAGGATTAAACGAGGCGCCGACAAACACAACAGGATGTCAATAAAGCTTTGGTTGCCGTTCACTGTTATTAAAAAATCGGGTCTCTCTTCCTTTTTTTTTCTTTCTTCCCTTCATCGTCCTTGTTTTCTTTCTTTCCTTCGACCTCAATATGACAGGAATGTTGACTAAGAATGGGGTATTGACAGGGAATGTTGACTATGGGGTTATTGACAGGGAATGTTGACTAAGAATGGGGTTATTGACAGGGAATGTTGACTATGGGTTATTGACAGGGAATGTTGACTAAGGGGTTATTGACAGGGAATGTTGACTATGGGTTATTGACAGGAATGTTGACTAAGGGGTTATTGACAGGGAATGTTGACTATGGGGTTATTGACAGAGAATGTTGACTAAGGGGTTATTGACAGGGAATGTTGACTAAGGGGTTATTGACAGGGAATGTTGACTAAGGGGTTATTGACAGGAATGTTGACTAAGGGTTATTGACAGGGAATGTTGACTAAGGGGTTATTGACAAGGAATGTTGACTAAGGGGTTATTGACAGGGAATGTTGACTAAGGGTTATTGACAGGGAATGTTGACTATGGGGTTATTGACAGGGAATGTTGACTAAGGGGTTACTGACAGGGAATGTTGACTATGGGGTTATTGACAGGGAATGTTGACTATGGGGTTATTGACAGGGAATGTTGACTAAGGGGTTATTGACAGGGAATGTTGACTAAGGGGTTATTGACAGGGAATGTTGACTAAGGGGTTATTGACAGGAATGTTGACTAAGGGCTTATTGACAGGAATGTTGACTAAGGGGTTATTGACAGGGAATGCTGACTAAGAATGGGTTATTGACAGGGAATGTTGACTAAGGGGTTACTGACAGGGAATGTTGACTAAGGGGTTATTGACAGGGAGTGTTGACTAAGAATGGGGTTATTGACAGGGAATGTTGACTAAGGGGTTATTGACAGGAAATGCTGACTAAGAATGGGGTTATTGACAGGGAATGTTGACTAAGAATGGGGTTATTGACAGGGAATGTTGACTAAGTGGTTATTGACATGAAATGTTGACTAAGGGGTTATTGACAAGGAATGTTGACTAAGAATGGGGTTATTGACAGGGAATGTTGACTAAGAATGGGTTATTGACAGGGAATGTTGACTAAGAATGGGTTATTGACAGGAATGTTGACTAAGAATGGTTTTATTGACAGGAATGTTGACTAAGAATGGGGTTATTGACAGGAATGTTGACTAAGAATGGGTTATTGACAGGGAATGTTGACTAAGAATGGGTTATTGACAAGGAATGTTGACTAAGAATGGGTTATTGACAGGGAATGTTGACTAAGAATGGGGTTATTGACAGGGAATGTTGACTAAGAATGGGTTATTGACAGGGAATGTTGACTAAGAATGGGGTTTTGACAGGGAATGTTAACTAAGAATGGGGTTATTGACAGGGAATGTTGACTATGATGGGGTTATTGACAGGGAATGTTGACTAAGAATGGGGTTATTGACAGGGAATGTTGACTAAGAATGGGTTATTGACAGGGAATGTTGACTAAGAATGGGTTATTTGACAGGGAATGTTGACTAAGAATGGGGTTATTGACAGGGAATGTTGACTAAGAATGGGGTTATTGACAGGGAATGCTGACTAAGAATGGAGTTATTGACAAGGAATGTTGACTATGAATGGAGTTTATTGACAGGGAATGTTGACTTGAATGGGTTATTGACAGGGAATGTTGACTAAGAATGAGGTTATTGACAGGGAATGTTGACAATGAATGGGTTTATGACAGGTGAATGGGGTTATTGACCAGGGAATGTTGACTAGAGAATGGGTTATTGACAGGGAATGTTGACTAAGATGAGGTATTGACAGGGAATGTTGACTGAAATTGGTTATTGACAGGGAATGTTGACTAAGAATGGGGTTATTGACAGGGAATGTTGACTAATAATGGGGTTATTGACAGGGAATGCTGACTAAGAATGGGGTTATTGACAGGGAATGTTGACTAAGGGGTTATTGACAGGGAATGTTGACTAGAATGGGTTATTGACAGGGAATGTTGACTAATGGGGTTATTGACAGGGAATGTTGACTAAGGGGTTATTGACAGGGAATGTTGACTGAGAATGGGGTTATTGACAGGGAATGTTGACTAGAATGGGGTTATTGACAGGGAATGCTGACTAAGAATGGGGTTATTGACAGGGAATGCTGACTAAGGGGTTATGACAGGAATGCTGACTAAGTGGGTTATTGACAGGGAATGCTGACTAAGAATGGGGTTATTGACAGGGAATGCTGACTAAGAATGGGTTTTTGACAGGGAATGTTGACTAAGAATGGGGTTATCGACAGGGATTGCTGACTATGAATGGAGTTATCAATTTTCCTTTCGAGCTGTCGTGACCTCATTTCTCCACAAACAACAACACCCTCAGATGGGAGCTTTCGATTGGCAGTGGAGGACTGCGATTGCCCACAGATCACTGGAGCTGTGTCTTTCAGCTTTGACCGATATGCACATGTCAACACTCTCGGGCAATACCAATGCTGGTTAACCCATTCTGGTCAGCTGTCTGTCTTGATGTCAGGAGGAAACTGACATGGTGTTACATAGTAACCAGTCCGGTCTGCTGTCTGTCTTGATGTCAGGAGGAAACTGACATGGTGTTACATAGTAACCAGTCCGGTCTGCTGTCTGTCTTGATGTCAGGAGGAAACTGACATGGTGTTACATAGTAACCAGTCCGGTCTGCTGTCTGTCTTGGACTGCTTGCCGTCAGCTGGAATCCTGATTACGTCGGAAGAGTGGAACGTTTCTTTGTTATGTATGCATGACAGTAAAGTGTTGGGGTTTTTTGTGTGTGTAAAACAAAATGATGCAGACTTTTCAAGGACACATCTGTATTTTATATTTTTCATATTCTACTGCGAACGACAAATGCCTTGTAGCCACGCTCGTGAACGTTTAGCTAGTTGTAGCTGTGATGTCTTTCAGCCAAATTCTCATTTGGTTTCCACCACCACCACCACGTTTCCTTTGTGCAATCATTGACAGTTCCTGGGTGGCTTAGGGTAAGGAGGGAGGGTGGTACAGGAGGCGGAGGGGGATGTAGAAAGGCTAGGCGGTGAAATTAGTGTGGGAAGAATGGGGATGAATCGTGGATCGTGGAGAGGTCTTGAACTGAGGGTGGGGCTGGAATTAAACCTACGGTCCCCTGCGGCTGTCGTCCAATATCTGTTGGTTGGGATTCAGTTCCCCGCCTCTTCATTTCAGCTCTTCGTTGTTGTTGATCCACATTGAGGGGTGAAGTAGGGAGAATGGAGAACGGTGGTACGAACCCTCTGCGTTGGAGATGGTCGGGCCGGTAGGCACCGCTTGGTAACTAACTCAGACAATGATAGCACAGTCAGCGTAGTAATCATCAGTTCAGAAATGAAGACACAACACTCCATCATACTCACAGTGAAATGTGATGAGGGCTCTACATTGATTCCTGTCCGTCTGATTAAATCTCACAGCTGATCTATATAAAGCCCTGCCACGTCCGTTGCTCCAGCTGATCAGTTTGATCGGAGACAGGACTTGTTGTTGACAGGGATCCTGCCCCACCAGTGATGTAGACTAGGGAAGGAAGCAGAGGAGCTGACAGAGGCTGACTGCAGACAGAGAGATGAAGTGTCTGGTGCTGGTGTTGGGCCTGTGTGCCGTGGTGCTCGCTGCTTCCCTCGGGAAACCACAGGTAAGGATGAAGGCTGCCAATGCCACTTCATTCATTCATACGTGAATCTTCCGTTCATTTCACCATTCCATGTTAGCGCATTCATTCACTTAATCACTCACCAAATAATCTATCCGTTCGTTCCTTCATTCGTTCGTCTGTTCATTTGACTAATCATCTGATCGTCCGTTCCGTCATTCACTATTGTTTTCACTAGTTTGCTAGCCAGGTCTTTTGGTACGCGTACACACACACACACACACACACACAACACACACACACACACACACACACACACACACACACACACATACACACACACACACACGCACTCCACAACACACACACACACACACACACACCACACACACACACACACACACACACACACACACACACACACACACACACGCGCGCGCAGCGCGCGCGCGGCGCGCGCGCGCGCACTCCACAACACACACCACACACACACACACACCACACACACACACACACACACTCACACACACACACACACACACACACTCTCTCTCTCTCTCTCTCTCTCTCTCTCTCTCTCTCTCTCTCTCCACAACACACACACACACACACACACACACACACACACACACACCGCGCACATCAAACAACACACACACACACCACACACACACACACACACACACACACACACACACACACACACACACGCACACTCTCTCTCTCTCTCTCTCTTCTCTCTCTCTCTCTCTCTCTCTCTCTCTCTCTCTCCACAACACACACCCATACACACACACACACACACACACACACACACACACACACACACACACACTGTGCGCACGCACGCACGCATGCACACATGCACGCACGCACGTACACACACACACACACACACACACACACACACACACACACACACACACACACACACACACACGCTCGCACGCACACATGCACGCACGCACGCACACACACGCGAGCGCTCGCGCACGCACACAGAACATATACCTGTGCGTGATCTATACGGCTTGGGCGAATCCTTTTTCTTTCTTTCCTTTTTTGTACCCATAGTCATGCAAGTGTGTGTGTGTGTGTGTGTGTGTGTGTGGTGTGTGTGTGTGTGTGTGTGTGTGTGTGTGTTATAGTTCTTCTTCTTCTTCTTCTTCCTAAAATACTGGTTCACTCAAAAACGAGTAGGTCACCAGCGCGCATGTTAAAGAGTAAAATAAAATAACATAAAATAGTGCGACTCAGTCTGTTGGCCCCTGGAGCAAATTTGACAACAAGGTTCGCACTCGATATTCAATTCAAGGTGTTAAAAGCAATGGCCAAATTCAGGCCCAGGTAACATAAAATATCTGGGGAAGTTAAAATAGAAAATCGTCAATATGCAGATCTCAAAACTGTCGTATCAATTTGTTCTTTAAATGAGACTGCATTTGCGGCAATCTTGATGGCACCCGGCAGTGAGTTCTACAGCCGTACAGAACTAGGATAAAATGAATGTAAGTGGCTGTCAATGTTTGATGCAGGTATCGTATAACATTGACCGCCACTCCTGGTGCTACTTTTATTCAATACTAGTTGTTCCATTGGAATATCAATTAGTTTAGCTCTGCCTTTGAAGAAGATGTTAAGTTTGATAAAGGGTCTTCTCTCTTCTAAGGGTTTCCATTCTAATTTCCTCATGTTCTTCCTAGTATTCCCCTTTTCTCTGATGTAGTTCCCGGTTACGAACCGTGCTGCTCTCTTCTGAATCTTTTCGAGGTTATCAATGTCCTTTAGATGGCAAGGATCCCAGACTGAGCAACCATATTCTAGTACTGGTCTAACCAGTGTTTTGTAGCAGTCGTCTTTAACCTTTTGGAGGCAGTCATTGATATTCCTGTGTAAGAAAGCTAAGATGTTATTTGCTTTCTTACATACTAAATTGTAATGTTCTTTCCATTTGAGACGACTATCTATAATCACGCCTAAATATTTTGCAGCATTGGTTTCTTTAAGAATAGTATTATGAATAGAATATTCTGATCTAGCTGGTGAGCGTTTGTTACATATGCGCAACACTTGGCACTTTTGGGGATGAAATTCCATTTTCTAAGTTCTTTCCCACTCTTGTAAAGCGTTTAGATCTTCTTGTAGAATGCGCGTATCATTCTTGCTTCTGATTGTCCTATATACTAAGCTGTCATCTGCAAAAGGCCTTATAGTAGTTCCAGGAGAGAGATTTCTACTTATGTCATTTATATACATTAAGAAAAACAAGGGCCCCAGAACAGTTCCCTGTGGTACACCTGACAAAACTGGTTTACAATGGGATGACGACCCTTCCACAACAACTTTCTGCGTTCTCCCAACGAGGAATGATCTAGCCCATTTTAGCAAAGAACCGCCAATGCCGATGTGTTCTAATTTAAGCAGCAGGCCCTCATGGTCAACCTTATCAAAGGCTTTAGAAAAGTCTAATAAATTGCATCTATTTGCTGTCTGTTGTTAAGACAGTTATTAAAATCATTGAGAGTTGTTATAAGTTGAGTCTCGCAACTCCTTCGCTGTCTAAAACCATGCTGGGCGTTATTTAAGAAGTTATATTTGTCAAGATGGTCCATTATGCTACTATATATTATGTGTTCAAGTAGTTTTGCTGATATGGATGTAAGAGACACAGGTCTATAGTTCTCTGCATTTGTTTTGTCACTCTTTTTGAATAAGGGAACAATGCTCGCATCTCGCCACTCATCAGGTATTACTCCCTGGTCCAGTGAAGCTTGGTAAAGTAGTTGGTATACCTCACTCAATTCATTGGCACAAAATTTTAAGAGCTTGCCAGGAACGCCATCAGGACCAGTAGCTTTGTTTTCATTGATGTTGGTCAGTAACTTAAATACTCCTGCTTTGTTTACTTTGATGTTTTGCATTTCAGGGAGTTTATCATCATCCTTTAGTCTAACGTTAATTAAAGGTTTGGGATTTGATAAAACCGAACAAAACTGCTTGTTTAGTAAATTTGCTTTCCCTTCAGGGTCCTGTAGTAGGTTATTCTGGTTGTTTCTCAGGTCTGGAATCCCAATGTTGTCCTGTCTCTTACTCCTTATGTAAGACCATAATTTCTTGTTTTGATGATCACCTTCTGAAATCATCGAATTAACATAATTGGAGTAAGCAAGCCTACATTCTCTCTGACACCTTCTCTTGATATGTTTATACCTAACCAGTAATCTTTCTGAATTTGGGTGTAGTTTCAATTTCATAAAGAAACGATGTTTTCTTCTCAACAAACGTTTAGTTTTTGTAGTAATCCATGGCTGGTGGTTCTTGCTTGAAGTTATTTTAGTAGGTATGTTGTCATCCATAATACATTCCAAGTTAGTTTTTATACACTTCCAAAGGTCATTGACATTATCTTTAACACTATGAGACCTAACAAAAAGTCGACTGAAATCATGAGTATCCCTGCGCAATTTTGGTAAGTCTGTGTGGTTCCAGAGTCTGATGGTACATTTAGGGGGTTTTCTTTGAAAGGGTTGAAAGTTGCTCTCTAAGAGAATTATGTCATGATCACCCAGGCCTGCAATTAATTCCTGATTGCCTAAAGCGCCTGGACAATTGGTAAAAAATAAATCCAGGAATGCCTTACTACGAGTTGATATTTCAACTGACTGCACTAATCCAAGGTCTTTGGCGGCATCAAAAAACTGAGAATTAATATTTTTACTGTATTGATTACCAAGTATGGCATCTTCACGCCAATATTACCAAGTATGGCATCTTCACGCCAATCAATATCTGGTAAGTTAAAGTCTCCACCAATCCATAATATTGCCTTCCTATTGGCCAAAACAATGTCAGAAATGTCTTTGCAATAGACGAACATACATTTTCATCTGAGTCTGGAGGTCTGTAAACTGATCCAACAATGACAGGTCTCTTATTCTTAAAATTAATCCTACAAAATAAACTTTCACTATTTTGCCTTGATATAAAAACTCACTGGCTAAGTTCTTCCTAATGGCAATCAAGACTCCCCCATCCTCTTTTTCCAAGTCTGTCCTTTCTATAAAATATCAAAATCCTCCATTAGAAGTTCACTGCTGGATGTTCCAGTTTCTAGCCAAGTTTCTGTTCCAATTACAACATCAATGTGTTTTTTCGGTGACTAAATTACTGAGTTCTTCCTTTTTCTTGATAAGAGATTGAAAGTTTACGACTATGCATTTAAGTTTATCTTTTTCTCTTAATGATTTGGAGCTCATTTCTCTTTGTGACTTGGGATTTTATCAGTTTTAGAATCAGGGGTGGATGCAAACTTAGGACAAAATTTCAAGTTTTCTTTTGGGATCGGTCTGGTGAGATAGGGTCAAAACGGTTGCTTTCTGAGCTGCAGTCTTCAATAGAATCCTCAAAAAGTCTCGAACGAAAGTTTGGAAGCCCGCAGGTAAAACACGTCCAAGATATATCACTATTGCATAATGCTTCATAAACTGCTGA
>CM031595.1:180257504-180267504 GCA_018398815.1 Conus ventricosus
AGTTGACCAGGTTGGTGAAGATCCTCTGTGGAAGCGCCTGCCACTCAGCCTGCAGCATCTGGTAGAGGTGTTGGGCATCCCTGGGAGGGGGGTGGCTCCTCACTTTGCGATCCAGCTCATCCCAGAGGTTCTCAATCGGGTTGAGATCGGGACTGCATGCTGGCCACTCCATTCTGTTGACTCCAGACTGCTGCAGGAAGTCGTTGACCACCCTTCCCCTGTGGGGGCGAGCGTTGTCATCCTGGTAGACAACCTCGGTCCCATCTGCTGCAGTGTAGGCACAGCCAGCGGTCGAAGGATCTCATCCCGGTATCGGATGCCAGTCAGGTTACCCTGTACATGATACAAGGGTGTTCTGTGGTGAAGGCTGAAGGCCCCCCAGACCATTACAGAACCTCCACCAAAGGCCACCTTTTCTTGGACAGTGGCGTCAATAAAGCGTTGCCCTGGGCACCTCCAGACCCTCAGTCGGCCGTCGTTGTGGTGAAGGGTGAAGGGTGATTCATCACTGAACAGGACCTGGGACCATTGCTGACGTGTCCACCTCACGTGACGTGCGCAGAAGGCGCGGCGTGCTGCCCTATGGGCTGGAGTTAAGCGTGGCTGCTGGGCGACGAGAACGGGGATTAAACCCATGTAGGCGGTTCCGTATGGTCTGCTCGCTGATGTTGATGTTAGTAGCCACCCTGAACTGCCTTTGAATGATGCTGGAAGAGGCTGTTCTTGTCTGCAGGGCTTGTCGTTCAATGAGACGATCGTCACGTGGGGTTGTCTTCTTCGGTCGACCAGATCTGCGTCTTTCATGGACAATCCCAGTGGCTGTGAAGCGTTGAATCAGTCGGACAATGACCGAGATGGACACATGAAGTCGCCTGGCCACTTTTCGCTTAGGAACACCATCTTGGAACCATGCAACAGCTCGTCCCCTATCCAACTCGCTTAATTTTCGTCGTGGAGGCATTGTCAGATCAGGCCTACTACTGGTGGAATGTCTTCTTTTAAAGCCAAGCCAGCGACAGCATCTCACACATAAACAGCAGTGCTTGCACGTGCATAATGGTTTTTCCATCTGGCAACTGCAATGTGTTCGGGCAGAACGGTCCAAAACAAGGTCATTTTCGCAAGTTTCCGCTTTTCCGTTTGTGGCCCAGCTCAGTAGTAGAGAATCCCGTGCAATTTTCGCACTAACACAACATCGCCCACTTACAGCTTAACAAGAATTCATGACAATTTGGCTGGACTAAGAAATAAATAACAGTAGCGAACTGAGTTTATTACGCACCTGTTTTCACATACCGATCCTTAACTTTTTGTGCGTAGTATATATATATATATACATACATACATACATACATACATACATACAGAGAGAGAGAGAGAGAGAGAGAGAGAGAGAGAGAGAGAGAGAGAGAGAATGAATGAATTAATTAATTAATTAATTAATTAAGACAGAGTAAACATGTTTGTATATGTTACATACTTTCAGTGAACTGATCATTTTGATTTTGATGATCTTATTGTTGTTTACTTCTCATTGATTTGACGCCCTTCACATGGGGCATTGGCCTTGGCCTTGGTGAGAGAGAGAGAGAGAGAGAGAGAGAGAGAGAGAGAGAGAGAGAGAGAGAGAGAAATACATGCACATGTGTGGTTTTGTGCTCGCTGGGTCCACCTCTCTCTCTCTCTCTCTCTCTCTCTCTGTCTCTCTGTCTCTCTCTCTGTCTCTGTCTCTGTCTGTCTCTCTCTCTCTCTCTCTCTCGGTGGCCTCCCTTGCCCGGCTTCCGGCAAGACGCATTTCAGCCGCTCTGATAAATTTCTACTTTAATCAACTCTAAGTCGTCCAGCATGCCTGTTGAAGGCCTCCCATCCACATTAGAAGCCACACTCAACGCTGCCGTGGAAGAAATGACATTGTCGTCGTACAAAATTGAGGGCAGAGGAAAACAAGCTGTCGTCATTCTACGATTCACTACAACTAGCGAACAGCCCTCTGCCACGCGAACTCAAGGCCACAGCATGGCGTATCGTCATTTAAGTGCCCGTCGCAGCTGAACATGGACAAGCACAGAGCAGAGACCTACAGAAATAATCAAAAGAAAAAGGCAAGTGAAAATGCATGTTCTCCATCCGGTTTATTTTTGCCGACACCACCTAGTTTATTTCACGACGTAGACAGAACCAGCGACAGTCCTGCTGCATGTGATGAGATTTTTAAGAGTGATAAACACCTCCCTCCGTAAGCAACCCAGCCTGCAGAAGAAACACGGCACAGCGACAAGCAGACAGCGATCGACTTGGAGCAGAGTGACAAAGAATCAGTGACAGTGGCACAAGCTGAAGTGTCGATGTTGGATCTTGGATCAGTGAAGCCAAGCGCAGACCGTGTTGATGAATGCTGTGATGTGGGTTGTGATCAGGACAGGCCTCCGGTGAGTGAACAACAGAACGACCCTCCAGAGAACGTGACTGTCAGTGACATTATGGAGGACCTACAGAAAATGATGAGAAACATGGACAGCGTTCATTTTACTAACAGAGAAAATGTGCGTGCAGTTGACTTCCAGCAGCAATTCAGCTGTGGAGAAAGGAAGTCTTGATGACTAAGGATAAACTTCCTGGTATTCACAATGACAATCACATCAGCATTCGATGTTTGTTAATTGTTTCCGTGATTTGGCTTCCTCATCGCGATGTTGTTCTCAGACATTGATTGTTTGTGTTTATTCTTTGATATTCATTTCCGATCAACCCACCCCCACCGTAACCCCTGCATGAGAATGGGCTTTGTAAGCTTATCTCATTAAATCATTCATTCAATCATTCATTCATTCTCTCTCTCTCTCTCTCTCTCTCTCTCTCTCTCTCTCTCTCTCTCTCTCTCTCGCTCTGACACACACGCACGCACGCACGCACGCACGCACGCGCACACACACACACACACACACACACACACACACACACACACACACACACACACACACACACACACACACACACACATACACTCACACACAGAGTGTCTTCTAGGGGGTCAGTAGTCCACTATGTCTGTGCTGTTTATGCTTGTGTTTGATAAAGCATACAATCAAAGAAAAAGAGAACTCCGTGGAGGAAGACGCTGAAACGGAGGAGGAGAAGGAGTAACAAGTTACAGAGCTGAAGAAGACACAAGAGGAGGATCCTGCACCTACAACTCATCACAAGAATTCCAAAGTAGCGTAGATTTTAAATAAAGACTTTAACGTTATTGTTCTCTCCGTCACTGTGTGTCTCTCTTATTATCTGTCTCTCTCTGTGTGTAACTCTCTGTCTCTGTCTCGCTATCTCTGTCTCTGTCTTGTCTTGTCTTGTCTTGTATTCTCTCTCTCTCTCTCTCTCTCTCTCTCTCTCTCTTCTCTCTCTCTCTCTCTCTCTCTCTCTCTCTCTCTCTGTCTGACTGTGCACAAACTGAAGGACCAGCTGATGTGAACGTTGCTCCTGATTCATTGGACCACTTTCGCAGCCACCCCCACCCCCACAGCCATCTCACCCCCACAGCCATCTCCACCCCCCACCCCCACAGCCATCCCCACCCCCACAGCCATCTCCACCCCCACAGCCATCTCCACCCCCACAGCCATCCCCACCCCACAGCCATCCCCACCCCCACAGCCATCCCACCCCCACAGCCTTCCCCACCCCCACAGCCGTCCCACCCCCACAGCCATCCCCACCCCACAGCCACCCCCACCCCCACAGCCGTCCCCACCCCCACAGCCGTCCCCCCCCCACAGCCATCCCCACCCCCACAGCCATCTCCACCCCCACAGCCGTCCCCACCCCCACAGCCATCTCCACCCCCACAGCCATCTCCACCCCCACAGCCACCCCCACAGCCGTCCCCACCCCCACAGCCGTCTCACCCCCACAGCCATCTCCACCCCCACAGCCATCCCCACCCCCACAGCCATCTCCACCCCCACAGCCGTCCCCACCCCCACAGCCATCTCCACCCCCACAGCCATCTCCACCCCCACAGCCACACCAATACGTGAGCGACGTTCTTTTCCATTCCAGAGCAGACACAACGGTTTCAGCATTCTTAGGATTCTTAGCAGCTCGTCTATAGACATGCAAATATCAACAAACAGGTAACACACACACACACACACACACACACACACACACACACACACACACACACACACACACACACACACACACACACGCACGCACGCACGCACACACACATACACATATACACGCGCGCGCACGCACACACACACACACACACACACACACACACACACACACACACACACACACACACAACACACACACACGCACACACATACACACACACGCACACACATACACACGCACGAACGCACGCACGCACCCACGCACGCACGCACGCACGCACGCACGCACGCACGCACGCACGCACACACACACACACACACACACACACACACAAAGCCTTACATTCGCCTCTGATCTCATTGATCAGTGATGATGTTCACATGCCTAATGTTATGTTGAAGTAACGACAATCTCGTTGATCAGTGATGATGTTCACATGCCTAATGTGATGTTGAAGTAACAGCGATCTCATTAATCAGTGATGATGTTCACATGCCTAATGTGATGTTGAAGTAACAGCGATCTCATTGATCAGTGATGATGTTCACATGTCCAGTGTGATGTTGAACTGATGACAATCTCATTGATAAGTGATGATGTTCACATGTCTAATGTGATGTTGAAGTAAGAGCAATCTCATTGATCGGTGATGATGTTCACATGCCTAATGTGATGTTAAAGTAACGACAATCTCATTGATCAGTGATGATGTTCACATGTCTAATGCGATGTTGAAGTAAGAGCAATCTCATTGATCGGTGATGATGTTCACATGTCCACTGTGATGTTGAAGTAACGACAATCTCACTGATCGGTGATGATGTTCACATGTTCAGTGTGGATGTTGAACTCACTGATCAGAGGCAGGGTGGCTCAGTGAATAATTCACTGATCAGAGGCAGGGTGGCTCAGTGAATAATTCACTGATCAGAGGCAGAGTGGCTCAGTGAATAATTCACTGATCAGAGGCAGGGTGGCTCAGAGGCAGAGTGGCTCAGTGAATAATTCACTGATCAGAGGCAGGGTGGCTCAGTGAATAATTCACTGATCAGAGGCAGAGTGACTCAGAGGCAGAGTGGCTCAGTGAATAATTCACTGATCAGAGGCAGAGTGGCTCAGTGAATAATTCACTGATCAGAGGCAGGGTGGCTCAGTGAATAATTCATGATCAGAGGCAGGGTGGCTCAGTGAATAATTCACTCATTCAGGAAGACAGACATTTCTATGTCTGTGGTTCAACCCCCAAATGTTTCATCTTAAATTTTCCTTTGTTGTCTTGAATTTTCCTTTTTATCATTCCCCTGTCTACTGGGCCTGAAGTATTGGTCTGCGTGCGAGTCTTTCACACGGGACAATCAACACAGGTCCTACTCCCCAGCATGCACTTGCGTTGAAGATCCCATGACAACACGGGAATTGTCTTTGGCAAAATTATGTGAAAAAATCATCGTAGATCGTCAACAAAAATGGACGCTTTCATTAAACTTACAATAATCCATTGCCATGAAAAACACGATTGAAAATTATCAGGCTGGAAATTTATTTTCATAAGAATAATTGTATTTTGTTGAAAACTATTTTGTTGAAAACGTTATTCTCTCGAAAGAAAATTCTATTCGTCGGTATCCCTTTCTCACTGAAGATTGCATTGTTCAGAACATCCGGGTCACTTGTTTATTGTAATACCTTGAATTCAACTATTGAGTCATAATCATACAGCATAATAATAATAATATTTTTTTCTTCTGGTAATTTTATTGCATGTTGACGCGAATGGTAAGAATGTTTCACTTACGAATGTGTTGTAAAATAATGTTCGTAGGAGTGCGTTTTCTCAAACATAGTAAGCATCAACACGCCCCTATAACAACCTCCGCTGCCAATACTGGCAACTCGACACGAATTAATAAAGAGCACAGAAATGGAGATAGATTAAAACTGAAGAACATCAATCGAACAGGGCACGAAGAGCCACAGAATTTGGATGAAACTCGATCGTGGGTCCCAGTGTCCCAAGTGAACCCGTAGCAACCTCAGCTGTGGGACGGAGCCAGTCGTAGGTTGAACAATCCAACAAATGTAAAGAGCTTGGTGGGAGCGAACCCACGACCTCCCAGATGGAACTCGACGACAATGTCCCCTCAGCCACGCCCGCTGGTTAAAGCATCTTTTTTGAATATGTGAGAAGATAATTTTTCTAACGTAGATGAAATGTGCTCCTTACATCATGCGCACTGCACTACCCTTTTTCAAATATCCCATGCATTCCCCTAACTCTAATTTCCTATGCACTCTCCTCACTCTAATTCCCAGCAATCTCCTTACTCCAATTTCCCATGCACTCTCCTTACTCAAATTTCCCTTGCGCTCTCTTTACTCCAATTTCCCTTGTGCTCTCCTAACTCAAATTTCCCATGCACTCTCCTAACTCACATTTCCTGTGCACTCTCCTAATTCAAATTTCCCATGCACTCTCGTAATTCAAATTTCCCATGCACTCTCCTCACTCAAATTTCCAATGCAATCTCCTAATTCAAATTTCCCATGCACTCTTCCTTACTCAAATTTCCCAGCACTCCCCTAGTTCAAATTTCCCACGCACTCTCCTCACTCAAATTTCCCATGCACTCTCCTCACTCACATTTCCCACGCACTCTCCTAACTCAAATTTCCCATGCACTCTCCTCACTCAAATTTCCCATGCACCCTCCTCACTCAAATTTCCCATGCCTCTCCTCACTCACATTTCCACGCACTCTCCTCACTCAAATTTCCCATGCACTCTCCTCACTCAAATTTCCCATGCACTCTCCTCACTCAAATTTCCCATGCACTCTCCTAACTCAAACTTCCCATGCACTCTCCTAACTCAAATTTTCCATACACTCTCCTAACTTAAATTTCCAATGCACTCTCCTAATTCAAATTTCCCATGCACTCTCCTCACTCAAACTTCCCTTGCACTCTCCTCACTCACATTTCCCATGCACCCTCCTCACTCACATTTCCCATGCACTCCCCTCACTCACATTTCCCATGCACTCTCCTCACTCACATTTCCCATGCACTCTCCTCACTCAAATTTCCCATGCACTGTCCTCACTCACCTTTCCCATGCACTCTCCTCACTCACATTTCCCATGCACTCTCCTCACTCACATTTCCCATGCACTCTCCTCACTCAAATTTCCCATGCACACTCCTCACTCACATTTCCATGCACTCTCCTCACTCACATTTCCCATGCACTCTCCTCACTCACATTTCCCATGCACTCTCCTCACTCACATTTCCCATGCACTCTCCTCACTCACATTTCCTGTGCACTCTCCTAACTCAAATTTCCTGTGCACTCTCCTAACTCAAATTTCCTGTGCACTCTCCTCACTCACATTTCCTGTGCACTCTCCTCACTCACATTTCCCATGCACTCTCCTCACTCACATTTCCCATGCACTCTCCTCACTCAAATTTCCCATGCACTCTCCTCACTCACATTTCCCATGCACTCTCCTCACTCACATTTCCCATGCACTCTCCTCACTCACATTTCCCATGCACTCTCCTCACTCACATTTCCCATGCACTCTCATCACTCACATTTCCCATGCACTCTCCTCACTCACATTTCCATGCACTCTCCTCACTCACATTCCCCATGCACTCTCCTCACTCACATTTCCCATGCACCCTCCTCACTCACATTTCCCATGCACTCTCCTCACTCAAATTTCCCATGCACTCTCCGCACTCACATTTCCTGTGCACTCTCCTCACTCAAATTTCCTGTGCACTCTCCTAACTCAAATTTCCTGTGCACTCTCCAACTCACATTTCCTGTGCACTCTCCTAATTCAAATTTCCCATGCACTCTCCTCACTCAAATTTCCTGTGCACTCTCCTAACTCAAATTTCCCATGCACTCCTCTCACTCACATTTCCCATGCACTCTCCTCACTCACATTTCCCATGCACTCTCCTCACTCACATTTCCCATGCACTCTCCTCACTCACATTTCCCATGCACTCTCCTCACTCACATTTCCCATGCACTCTCCTCACTCACATTTCCCATGCACTCTCCTCACTCACATTTCCCATGCACTCTCATCACTCACATTTCCCATGCACTCTCCTCACTCACATTTCCCATGCACTCTCCTCACTCAAATTTGCTGTGCACTCTCCTCACTCACATTTTCTGTGCACTCTCCTAACTCAAATTTCCTGTGCACTCTCCCAACTCACATTTCCTGTGCACTCTCCTAATTCAAATTTCCCATGCACTCTCCTACTCAAATTCCTGTGCACTCTCCTAACTCAAATTTCCCATGCACTCTTCTCACTCACATTTCCCATGCACTCTCCTCACTCAAACTTCCCATGCACTCTCCTCACTCAAACTTCCCGTGCACTCTCCTAACTCAAATTTCCATAACTCAAATTTCCCATGCACTCTCCTCACTCAAACTTCCCGTGCACTCTCCTCACTCACATTTCCCATGGACTCTCCTAACTCAAATTTCCCATGCACTCTCCTCATTCAAATTTCCCATGACTCTCCTCACTCAAATTTCCCATGCACTCTCCTCACTCAAATTTCCCATGCACTCTCCTCATTCAAATTTCCCATGACTCTCCTCACTCAAATTTCCCATGCACTCTCCTCACTCAAATTTCCCATGCACTCTCCTCATTCAAATTTCCCATGACTCTCCTCACTCACATTTCCCATGCACTCTCCTCACTCAAATTTCCCATGCACTCTCCTCACTCAAATTTCCCATGACTCTCCTCACTCACATTTCCCATGCACCTCCTCACTCAAATTTCCCATGCACTCTCCTCACTCAAATTTCCCATGACTTTTCCTCACTCAAATTTCCCATGCACTCTCCTCACTCAAATTTCCCATGCACTCTCCTCACTCAAACTTCCCGTGCACTCTCCTAACTCAAATTTCCCATAACTCAAATTTCCCATGCACTCTCCTCACTCAAAACTTCCCGTGCACTCTCCTAACTCAAATTTCCCATGCACTCTCCTCACTCAAGTTTCCCATGCACTCTCCTCACTCAAATTTCCCATGCACTCTTTTAACTCAAATTTCCCATGTACTCTCCTCACTCAAATTTCCCATGCACTCTCCTCACTCAAATTTCCCATGCACTCTCCTCACTCAAATTTCCCACGCACTCTCCTCTGACACTCTTCTTACTCAGATTTCTCTTGCAGTCCTAAATTTCGCATGCAAAAGGAATTACAAAGTATCTTTGTAGTGAACGTTCAGACGAATAACACACTCTTCCACATGCGTCTCAACCTTAAGGAGTTTGTACCATGTGCTTCTGAGGGCAGCAAAGAAGAACCATCTTTGTACCAACTGCACACAGGTCACTCCCTGTACACCCACTTGTATCTTTTTAAAAGCAAGAAACTCCCTGGTGCATTTCATGCCATGTACCACTCATTATAAATCTTACATGATGTCAGACATAAATGCTTTACAGCTGATTCCATGAAAACCTTGTTCAGAGATGTCCCACCTGATGTGATTTCTAAGTTTCTTAAGGAGATCAACATTTTTCATCTGTTCTAAGTAAAACTTTTCGGAAGAATTTTTTTATCTATTTCTAGAGCAATTTCGGCGTGTGTTTTATTTTTTAGAGAGTCTATATGAATGACGTGTGTGTGTGTGTGTGTGTGTGTGTGCGTGCGTGCGTGCGTGCGTGCGTGCGTGCGTGCGTGCGTGCGTGAGTGTGAGTGTGTGTGTGTGTGTGTGTGTGTGTGTGTGTGTGTGTGTGTGTGTGTGATAAGATCAAGTCCTTTAACCTTTCGCTGACTATGTCTAGTGTTTTAAATCCCCGTTATGAGAATG
>CM031595.1:180270004-180275004 GCA_018398815.1 Conus ventricosus
ACAGTATTTACATCCCAAGTGTCCTTATATTTGGGTAAGGAAGGCCTATGTTTCAAATGCTCCTTTCACAAGTTTGCAAATAACTGGATGACTGCCCACTGAAAATCCATTCACTAATGGCAGATAAGCGGAAAAGCGCAGCGCACCGAGTTTTATAGCACTGTGGCTTCCTCCACACTAAAAAGTTCGGCAAGAAAGTTTTGCTGCCTGCACAATGTCCGGCACATCATGTGGGATACTATTCTTTGCTGCGTACTGCTTCCACTTGGCAATGTAGGTGTTGTACACTGCGCGTGTGGGGCGCCAAGAACTGACGATTAGCGCTGCTGCCTGGTTGGAACAGCCTTCCCTCTGGTACCGCTCCCTGATACTTTGCATACCATCAGTTGAAGGCGGGGAAGAAGGGGGTGGGTTCTCCCTTGCTGCGTGGGGAGGGAGAGGATGGTGTCTCGTGTTGGTAGCAGTACTGGTCTTGTGTCAGCAGCTGTGTCAGCAGAGGCCACCAGACTTTGTTGGCCAGCGGGGCACCACCACTACCCCCATCGCTCGCTCTCTCTTCACCTTCCCCAACACTGCCGTGATCGTGCTAAAAGGGGAAAGGCATAAAATGAGGTTACTCCAAGGGAGAGAAAATGCATCTACTGCATAGGCGCTTGGGTCAGGTCTGTAAGAAACATAGCGCTGCATTTGGTTGTTCAACCTTGAGGCAAAGAGATCAATGTCCGGATTCATATGCAATTGTATCAATGCTTGTGAAGCTCTTCTCTGTTCAACTTCCATTCTGCATCCAGGTTTATTTTCCTTGACTCCTCATCTGCTGCTGTGTTTTCCTTACCTGAATATAAGCAGCACTCAACCATACATGATTGTCAATGCACCAGTTCCATATCATCTGTGTCATCAAATTACATGAATCGGAATGACTTGTTCCCATATGATTGATACATGCAACAGCAGTTGTGTTGTCTATCATGACACGGACATGTCGCCCATAAACCTGATTTAGGAAACATTTCAAAGCAAAAAATGCTGCCTTAAGTTCCAGATAGTTGATGTGAAAATCTTTTTCTTCTGGCAGCCATTCTCCCCCAGATTTTGACTGTTCACATGCACAACCCCATCCAGTTTTTGATGCATCCGAGGTCAGGGTGACATCAGGCTCTGTTTGGTGAATAACATTATAACAGTCTCAATGCTGTTGATCCACCAATTTAGTTCTCTTTGGCAAGAGGCACAGTGTCATGTGTCTGTTAAAATTCCTGCATACAGCAACAGTGCTGTCTTTTTCTCTTTTCTCCACTGTCTATAATGAAGTGGCCCATACATCACCGCTGAAAGGAAGCCACTATTTCCCAATCACTCTCGCCACATCCGTGATACTCACTGTATCTTTCTTGACAGCTGACAGGCAAATCGAAACCATGTCTGCTACCTCCTCAGGTGTTAAAGTTACTGTCATTGACTCAGAGTCAATGATGACTCCCAGATACTGAATGCGACGAGTGGGTTCTAGTACTGATTTTTGGGATGGATGATAAATCCCAGAGACCTTAGAAGTTTCACTGTGTTAAATACATTAGAGGCACATGACATTCTCGTCTCTGCAAACAAAAGTGAATCATCCAAAAATACTGAGGAAAGATGACCTTCCCCTCTCAAGTGGCAAACACAGGTTTTAACAGCTTGGTGAATTTGTGTGGTGCAAGTGCCAGCCCATTAGGCAGACAGTTAAACTGCCAAAGCTGGTCATACCCACTCAAATCTGAGAAATCTTCTGTGTTCCTCTTTGACTGATACTGAGTAGTATGCATCCTTCAAGTCAATTGAAGCCATGAAGCAGTTTGGAGTCACTAGTTTTAGAGCAGTATGCAAGGTTTCCATTTTGAAGTGATAATAAACGATATCTTCGTTTAGTTTCTTTAAGTTCAGAATCATTCTATGAGTTCCATCTTTCTTCGGAAGAACAAAAACGGTGACACAAACTGCTCTGCTTCAGCCTGACATTTTGAAATCACACCTTTTTGGCAAAGTTTCTGTATTTCTTTGTCAATAACTTTCTTTTCTGATGCATTAACTCAGGCTGGAAAGTGTGATCCTGTCTGATTTGGCCAATATCACAATCAAATTGAAGGCTGACGCCTTCTACTGTTTCTAAAATTTCAGGGTCTTTTGTCAATTTTTCCATCTATCAACATATTGTGTAAGCCTGCCACCTGAAAAAGTAAATCCTCCTGTCTCATTTCATCCAGCAGATGAGGAGGATAGTGTGCCTCACCTGCCATCCAAGATGACACAGACTCTAGGCTTTCTTCTGGTAGAACTGTCCTTGCGTTTCTGTTCCCCTGGAACTTCTTTTGATGGCCGTAGTGTTGCTGTCTCTGGCCTAAAAAAGGACTTTTTCTTTGTTGTTGGCTTTCTGCCATGGTCTGTTACGCTGTCTGTTTGTCATAACGACTTGGTCCTGCACCATGTGACAGTCTGTCCAGCTCTTTGATCTCCTTGATGGAAGCAGTCAGATTGTCTCCAAAGAGCTGACCAGTAATGGGAACACTCTCACTGCACAATCCTGTCAGCTGTCTGGGAGATGGGGGCGCAGGCCTGTCTGGGTTTTACTGACAGCTCGTGACATGCATGATCCAACAAGGCCAGAGCATCAGCGTTCTGATCAGTGACAGAGGCTTTGATGTCTGCATCAGTCAACCTTTTCTTGCTATAATGCTTGAGTATAGCCTGAGTACTCTGTGCCAGTGCTGCTGTGGCTTTGACAATGGCTCTCTGCACTGAAGCCATCTTAACATCAGCCTGTTTGACAGTGGCTGGCAAATCCTTCCAGATTTCTGTATTCACTTTGGGCACCTGAAGCTTGGGCAGTTGTCTGGCGTTGTATTTATCAAGCCTTCTTTAAATTTTGTTTCAGAAAGCCCCTGTGCAAATCTTTTATTAATGATCTCAGCCATTGAGTCAGCCACTTTGTCAGCTGTTTTCTCTTTATTGTCCAAGTCTTGTTCTATCTCCTTTAACAAGTCATCATCTGACAATCAAGGAAATAGTATCCACAGAATCATCATAGATTTCACCATCTGACGATGACTCAGAGTCCTCATTGCTCAGAGTGGCATTAGCAGTTTTCTTAACCGGCTGTTCACCTTTCGTGCGCCTGTACTCGCCACGTCGGACCATGACCCAGTTTCTTCTCCTTCCTCATCAGAGAGAGAATCGCGCCGTCTCTTAGTGCCACGCGGTGCCTGAGACGTGATCCGGTCTTTGTCCGAAGTTTTTGGCGGTCAACAGCTTGTGAATAGCCTCTTCCAGTCTAGAAAATCTGTCATCCATTTAACATGATGCGAGCATCAAGCCTCTCAACTTTATCTTCCTTATCTATAGGTGCAACCTCTTGCTCCTGTGCCCCTGAATGACTGGCCATGCTTAGCTTGGGTTATATCTTGAGCATGTACCGCACACAGGCGGAATGGTACTGCCAAATCGCACACAGGCGAACAGAGAGTTGTATATCGCACACAGGCGAACAGGATAATTGTATATCGCACACAGCGAATAAGTTACAGCCGCACACAGTGAAAGTTATGAACTATACTCCAAACTGTATGGTCATATGATGCATGCAACACAGGCGTGGGCTTCTCTCAGAGAAGTTATTATACCCAATTAATTCAATCCAATTATACACGTACACCACTTTTTACGCTGCCAAGATCTACTCGTGAATGAAAAAAGGGGTTGCCACTCACCTTCAAGTTCTTGTGTACTTTGCACACTGGTCCTCATTCACTTGTACTTACGTTATCATTCACTCATGTAGGCTACCTACACATGCTCACACATCCGTTGCCTGCAAACGCCAGCGTCCAATTGCCTGCAACGCTGTGCGCGCCAATACTCAACGTAGCTTCCTTCCGGAGCAATAGGCGAGTGATAATTATGTTCCTTTTCTTGGATGAAAAACGTTGACGTTCTGTTCATAATGTTTTCTTAATTGTCAGTACATCCATGAGTTAATCTCGCGGTTTCAGTCAGTCAGTGTGTGTGTGTGTGTGTGTGTGTGTGTGTGTGTGTGTGTGTGTGTGTGTGTGTGTGTGTATGTGTGTGTGTGTGTGTGTGTGTGTGTGCGTGCGTGCGTGCGTGCGTGCATGCGTGCGTGCGTGCGCGTGCGTGCGTGCGTGCGTGCGTGCGTGCGTGCGTGCGTGCGTGCGTGCGTGTGTGTGTGTGTGTGTGTGTGTGTGTGTGCGTGCTCTGATAAGGCTCTTCGCGGTCCGCTTGGCTATTAACAATATAGAAAAGAAGCGACCCACACGCTCACGTACATCACATTATGCCAGAGAGAGGAGGAGACAGGGGGGGGGGGGGGGGGGGGGGGGGGGGGGGGGGGGGGAGACAGACAGACAGAGACAGAGAGCGAAGGAGAGAGAGAGAGAGAGAGAGAGAGAGAGAGAGAGAGAGACAGACAGGACAGACAGACAGACAACAGACAGACAGACGGACAGAGAGTGACAGAGACAGACAGAGAGACATACAGACAAACTGAGAACGACGATTTTGAATTCAGCTTTAAAGCCTTTATTTTTGGAATGCTCGCGACCTACAAGTTAAGGGAAGAATTTACGGGGCAGGAGAAGGGTGAGGGATACGGGAGATAGTGTGGTGTGGTGTGGGGGGGGGGGGGGGGAGGGGGGAGGCGGGGGGACTTTAGACAAAAAGAAGCTGAGAAGAGATAGATCATTTATAACTGCTGAATAATATATAGGTCATCTTCTGTTTGTATTAGTGCCGTCTTGGTGCGGAAGTCGGCCGATCGAAGTTGAAACCATATTCTCTGCTTTTGCTTATTTCTTTCTGCCTTCTAGTCGTCGGCCGTCTCCTCCTCCCCTCCTCCTCCTCCTCCTCCTCATCTTCCTCATCGCCGTCGTCTTCCTCATCTCGGGACATGGGAGGCAATGCGGGGGGTGTCCACGGCCACATTCGTCATCATCTTCGCTAAGGCC
>CM031595.1:180280004-180282092 GCA_018398815.1 Conus ventricosus
TGGAGTGGCCGTGTCTCGCGGGGGCCGACTGACGTTGGTGACGCTGTTGTCTGAAGGACAGGAGCGGCGTGGAAGGAGTGACTCCATTGACTCCTCGTTTTAGCAACGGACTTCTGGTCTTGGGCTTCCTGACTAGGGAGCGGGTGAATGGACCGATGTAAGTAGTGGAGAGTGGATGAAAATGCGGAGAATAGAATGTGTCATCGAATGGAAAGCAGAGAGACTGTAGAGAACGAGGAATCAACGCTGACAAGGAATGTGAATGAACTTCTTTGTTGAAGGCTCGATATATTCGTCTCGCCAACATACCTGTGGACACTCTGTTAGTTTTTGTTCATCTGCTTAGTTTTGATTGTGTTTCCATCGTCTTGGCGTTGTGAGCTCCATGAACTTTAAAACAGAACACTTTCGGAAAGCTTTCATCGCTTTGGACTTTTGGTTTCACCTTCGTTGAAGGAATACATTAGTAATGAACCATGTTAGTGATGATTTTGCTTGTCTGAAATTCTGAGTTATTGTGTTCGTGCTTTGCTGCATGTTGGAATGATTTGAATACTCTGTTGTTGTGGGGTGCATACATTTCTGAAATCACTGGTTGTATTGATGTTGTGTGCATTCACGGGGTTTTTGGTACACAGAGAAGGAAAGCAGAGGGTCGGCAGTGTGTGTCTGTGTCTACAGCGTACGCGTGGCCTTGTTAATGTAATATTGTGTGCTGTTTAGTTTTAGCAAATTATTGGTTGTTTTTCTTCTTGTGGAGTGCATGTTGTGATGTGATTAATAAATTTAGTTAGTTTATGTTAACATTGGTGTGAGTGTGGTTAGGGAGAATCATAGCTGAGTGTTTGGGTTTGGGGGATGAAGGTTGAATGCGGGACTGGTCGTTGGTGTGTGAATGGGGAAAGTGAAGCCCTGACTTGGTGTTTGCCATCTCCCTCAGCGAACGTGACAATTTGGTGGCAGCGGTGGGATGATGGCTGAACAGTAAGTTCGGGAGTTTCATTTCGTGTGTATGAGGTGTGTGTATAGGGTTAGGAATCCTTTTTTTGGGTTTTTGGCATCTTTGTGTCCTGTCGTGTGTTTGTTTGAACGTGGGAGGTTGGAGGGGCCTGGGGCTCTGAGCCGCGGGGGAGTCCGGATTCAGAGCTCGACTGAGTTCGGGCCGAGTCCAGACCTGACGCTTGAGGGAGGATCCACCTCAGGCGCTCAGTTAGGTCCGATTCATCTTAGCGTTCAGAGTTTTATTTAGTTCAAAAATTTGCGGGTTTAGTAGTTAGGGTTTTGTACGATGTGCTGTGTGAAAGGTGTTGGTAGAGTAAAAAATTGACGCTGTTCGTGAACTGGGTTTCGCGATAATCGACTGTGAGCGGTTATGTCCATCGAGGATAAGAAACGTCTACGTTCAGGCCGGTTGGTTCCAGACTCAGAGTCTTCAGGGGAAAGAAAGGATGGATGCTGTCAAGTTAACTGCGGGGGAGAAACCTCTACGTGTTGAGCAAGAACGTTCTCCGATGGGTACCAACACCGAGGTTAGGGTTTGGATCCGGAGGTGTTACGGTTTGCGCAAGAACGGTATAGTCTTTGGAAATGACGGGCACCGAGTTAGTGGCTTTTGTTCAGGCGGAGCTGAAGGAAATAAGGAAAGATGCGCTTGCGACAAGAGGAAACTGGAGTTTAGGAAGGAAGAGTTGGTTTCGCCAGGAGAAATTGAGAAGAAGAGTTGGATCGCCAGGAGAAATTGAGGAAGGAAGAGTTGGATCGCCAGGAGAAATTGAGGAAAGGGAAGAAATGGAGCTTCAGGAGCAGATTAGGGAGAAGGAGCTGAAGTTGAGACAAGATGAGATCCAGTTGCGCCAAGCGGAGTTGGAGAGTTTGGGAAAAGGGAAAAAGGGTAAAGGGACGCTGAGATCTTTCAAGGGAGTTAGCGAAGTTGACCAAACCAAAGACGTCTGATTCGTACCGTGTGCGGTTGCCTGAATTCAACGATGGAGCGATCCGTTGCGCATGAGTGGCCAGAGGGCGTTTGGGCTGCGAGATTGTCTCCGTTGTTGCATGGAAAAGCGAGGAAAGCGTTTCTGCTTATTGATC
>CM031595.1:180282192-180304783 GCA_018398815.1 Conus ventricosus
CTTCCTCGCATTTCATAGCCTGCCACGCAGTACATGCTTTCCGTCGTCAGTTTCAGTTTCAGTTTCATCAAGGAGGCGTCACCGCGTGCGGAATGGTCCATACACGCTACACCACATCCGCTAAGTTTTGAGACCACACTACGCATGATCTTAAGCTGATGGATAATGAATTAACAACTAAGATGAGAGAATTGAAAGAAGAGGATCTCGTGGCTACGACTTAGCAGATGTCTGACTCACGCATCAGCCCGATGCGCTGCTCTTTTCCGTCGTCACGCTTTCCTAACAAACAAACCAAAGCAGTTCACGACAGTGGCCAAACTAGCCTCAGAACAGTCGACGTGCGTACCCCGTAGAGAACTTTTATTATGCCGCTTCTAACTCACTTCCGCCCTCAAACCAGTTTTCGGGCGAAAGTGACCTAGAAGCGGCATAATACAGTTCTCTACTAAGCATGACTTTAATAACCAAACGTAGGGAAAAGTAACGTAGGGAAAAGCAGCCGTGACTGAACGCGCCCATATACACGGTGGGTGCACTAGGCTACCCGATTACTTCGCGGTATGTTAATTACAGCGTGAGGAGAGAGAGAAACCCGTTAAGGTTAAGTTGCCCTCAGAACAGACAGACAGACAGAAGAAGAGAGAGAGACAGACAGAGAGGCGGGCACACACACACACAGACACACTAACACACACACCACACACACACACACACACACAACACACACGCACACTCTTTCTCTTTCTCTCTTAATTAAATGCCATAAAATGGCACACTTCTTCTGACTAATTTCCAACTACAAACTTTGTACATAGACAGGCAGACACGGGCTGAAACCCGATCACTTAATTTACGGCTTGCGGCAGTTTGCACCTAGCCTGTGCTGTGTAAACGAAGCACACCCCAGTTGGTTGCACCACATTTAGAAAAGTCTAGATTGCCACGTCGTCACATCAGATCGAGGCTGTCGACGTGGCACGACCGGGGCTGTCATTGTTGTTGGAGCTAGCCTACTGCACAGGCTGTGTTTTGTTTGCGCTCTGGTGTGACCACTGTGTTTTAATTGTGTTATTTTAAAATGGCTAAAACGTTACTGAAGAACAGGTTTGTTATTCGAGGCCATAAGTTTTACTTAACTGCAGTGTTAGAGTATTGTTGAAAGAATTAGTTGAGTCAGTCAGTGAAGGCAAGCCAACTATTCACATGTCTGCCCGCTGTGCGGGCGTGTGCTAACACGTTCCTCGCTATACAGCGAGAGCCGCCTCTTTCTCTGTTCTTCATTGCGCTTAACTGGTAGTTGTCTTGAAGGTAGGCGAAGCATGTTGTGAAACCGGAGAGACTATCTTAAAGGTTTGTTGGTTCAAGGAAATGAAACAAGATGTAGCTAGTTTTAATACGTGTTTGACTATTGATGAGAGGGGTTCCTTATCTAATAAATGGCGCTGCATTGTTGAAAGTGGCCGAAGCAAAACAATCCATTACGCGTTGATTGTTGGGAGCTGGCTTGAGACAGCTAAAGCCACGTTTAAAAAACATGGCGTTCATTTCTTAAGGCGAAGGAAAAACACGGCTGATTCGTATGATAAAAACTTATATTTAAAACATTTTTGCTGTTCCTCCCAAGTAAAAATGTTCTCAGTTTGTATTAGACTTGATTGATTGTTAACTACAATTCAGTGTTCATGTGGCAGGCTGATCTGTGTATTAAGATGTGTTTTACTTTTCTACTTTTCTAATTCTAACTAGTTTATCTGCCTTCAAGTGTGCCCTTATGCAACTGAATGGCGATTTTTTATGTTCTGGCAAACAAACTAGATAGGGCTAGGCAGACCTTAGTACATCTACCAGTATGGAGAGGAGTAGTGGGCGGCCGGCACTATCTTCATATAAATGCTCCAAATATACAATGACGGATGTACTACTACTGGCAATTAGAGCCGCCATAAAAGCTTGGCCAGCAGTAATTGCCTTAACCTCTGCCAACGCCAGTTGCAAGCCTGGTTGAGAAAAGAGGAGCACAGCAAACTAGGCTAAGTGATCATATGTGGTTGGGCGTCATGCTTCGCCGTTCACGCGCGTGAACGGTGGCCTACTTGCTGGACTTCTGCCCCACAAAGCCCTGGACAGTTTTCTAAAAATAGTTCTTACCTCACCTGCTTTGACGTTATGCTTCGCCGTTCACGCGCGTGAACGGTGGCCTACTTGTGGACTTCTGCCCCACAAAGCCCTGGACAGTTTTCTAAAAATAGTTCTTACCTCCCCCTGCTTTGACGTCATGCTTCGCCCTTCACGCGCCGTGAACGGTGGCCTACTTGCTGGACTCCTGCCCCGTGCTTAGGCTGCCTTTTTAGGCGGGTGTACTTTATACAATTGTCTTGTTTTATTAATCAGGCTTTTGTTAAATGCACTTGGTGGCTGCTTTGAACTTGCAACAAAAGAGCCAATGCATTACAAAAACGCAAGCACTGTCTTGCACCAAGTGGTGTTACACATGACAAATAATAAAGCTCTGTGTACACCACACCACTCCTACCCCCAAGTCACCCCAAGTTTTTAATTAAGTCACCCCAAGTTCTTAATTAAGTTTTTAATTAATACTTCAAGTTCTTAATAATTTCTTGATTAAGTTTTTAATTAAGTTCTTGATCAAGTTCTTAATAAGTTCTTGATTAAGTCATCCTTTAAGTACAACCAAATTCTTATAATTATTAAAAAAATACAATCTATGTTTTTATCTTAAATAGCAGATGTCTAATATAGTACACACACGCCTCAAAAAACGCGTCATCGTTGAGGATGTCTTGCTCAGCGTTCTCTGCGCGAGATCGGTCGGCATAGATTTTAATGAAGTTTTTACATCTGAAGCAACCGCATTGATTACAATTCTGGGGCTATGGAAATGGCTTTTATAGACTCCATGTCTTTATTTATTGACTTTATCATTTTATAATACGCCATGATCTATTTTTTATAAAAAAATTTAAAATATTATTGCATTATAAATGGATCAAAATGATCTTTTGTTATTGGCGGTTTTGGCGTGCAGTTGTCTTTTTCTGCATTTAATGGTTCAGATTTTTTTGATTGCTTTTGTTTCTGTTGCAATTGTGTATATATTTTATAGCCGCAATAACTGCCCCCAACAGCAGCAATGGCGCCAAAAATGGCAACAGTTTTAAGTTCAATATTCCATGAAGACTTTGGGGCCCTTGTATCACATGGAGTTTTTATAGCTGGCATTGAATCAACTTGTTCTGGCGTTGGCGGTGTTATGTTTTCATGATGAGGTATATTCTGTAACATTAATTTTTTTTGTCTGTTCCACTCTGCTAATTTTTTTCCTGCTTCAACACGCCCAGGATTTTTACTGGTTACTTTCTCCACCTGATTCAATGTTTTCTGATTCTGCTGATTTTCTGGCTTGGTTACTTTCTCCACCTGATTCTGGTTCTGATGATTTTCCAGCTCGTTCATTTTGAAGGGAAACAAAATCTATATGATTAAAAGTTATTAATCCATGATCGCTGGCGATAACAATGTTCCAAATCTGTAGTATAGATCACATCCTAGGGGACTCTAATGACTTTGTTAAAACTGGATCTTGCGTTAAATCATACGTAAGATCTTGTTCAGAATCAATGGGAGCAAATCTACTGACTAGTTTAGTGTACAAACTAAGAACCGTTTGCCCCACACTTTTCACCATTCTAGACCCCAGCTGCGCTTCATACCTGTTATGATACTTTAAAATGTCTTGCGGCGGCATCTGTTGAATCTGTTCTATGCTGAATTCAGTTCCGAGGAACTGTTTTGTTTTCCCACATGCTGCCAAAGAATACAGCCTCTCCTTTTTGGGCATAATAGCTTGATCATCAACTTGGTCATTCATAAGTTCAGGAAGGTTTAGGCTGCCTTGTAGCTGTAGGAGATCATCGCTGTTCATGTTTTTTATTAAATTATAATTATTTTATTTTATAAAAAATGAGCACCGAAAAAACTGTACAACCTTGTATACCATTCTGCTGTTATTGGAGGACTAAGTGTAGGATACTCAATGTCGGTAAAAGCTTGTTAAGAATTAAACCAGCAGATCTTGGCAAACTAGATTTTGAGGATTCAGCAAAGCTAATTGCTATCATTGCAGCTTCGGTTGCCACGAAAGATTTTCTAGTCAAGCAAGGAATAATTCCAGACAATATAAATATGTAGAAAAAAAATACATTTATAAAAATGGCTTCACTCGCAATAATGATAGGCGGCGCTGTGGTGAATGCGCTTGCTTTTAGCGGAAGTAATTTCGCATTTAGTAAACTGCGGGATGACAGTGAGAGAAAAAGACATAACAAGCTATGGAGGAACTAGCAGCTGCACAAGACGCCTATGAAAAGCAGAGACTTGAGCAGTTAGATTTTATTAATGACAAAACTGAAAAGACAGGGGCATGCAGCTTACTTATTTAAGATGTTGATCAAGCAATAAACAATATTATCTAGTAACAGGCAAAACCGGTCCAGACATTGCCCCCACCAAAATTCAGTGACTTTTATCAACCATCAGAAAAACAAAAGATGCAAGAAATCGCGTTTATTGTCGTTGGTATGACTGTTGTGTATTTTGTTGCGCATAATATCAGCTGAATAAAAATGAACAAAATCTATTATTCACCAAAAGGTATTGGAAGGGAATCACGGCAATTAAAAAGCTAAGCCAAGCAGCGGGTGTCAGTGAACAAACAGCAAAAGAATGGTTATCTAAACAAGCGATTTGGCAAAATTTATTTACCTGCGCCTAGACGAATACAGAGACCGCACTTTGTCAATACAACTCCAAACGACACCATCAAATGGATCTTCTATATTTACCCTCTGATAGGATTAGACGAAAAAGATTTAAGTACGCACTTACAGTCATTGACATGGCTTCAAGATATAAAGATGCGGAACCATAACACAAAAGAGTTGCTTCTGCTGTTGCTGTCGCTTTTACAACTGATATACCAACGAGGCCCTTTAACTTACCCGCATGATTCAAGTTGATGATGGAAAAGAATTTAAAAGGCCAAGTGAATCAATTATTTTTTAAAACACAGAGTTACTATTAGAAGAGGCTTTCCCGGGAGTTCACAGATCACAGGCTTTAGTTGAAAACTTTAACAAACAGTTAGCCGAAAGACTTTTTTTCCTACCAGTATCACAGAGGGGTTATTGACAATTCTCGCAACACAGAATGGGTTAGAAGACTGCCCTCAGTTTTGCGCGCAATGAATAATAAAAGAATTTAAAGGGTTAAAACCAGTACAAGCAATCAAAAGAAAAACAATTAAATTTGCTGAAGGAGAGTCTTCATCCGGCAAACTATTACCATTTGGATTGAAGTAAGGTCCCTTTATTTCCCGGGGGAGAAGCAGAAGGGGACCTCGCTCAGGGCAACCGATCCAGTTTGGAGTGTTGACCCGTATGAAATAAAAAGAATTGTAAAGATAAATCCGCCCGTGTATTATTTACGAGAAACTGACACAACAAAACAACCAGCCCCTCAAAGATCTTTTGTGAAGGAAGAACTGCAGATAATCCCGCCAGGCACCGTTCCGCTTTAATTAATTTACGGTTCTCCAGTGCCCAAATTTGCTTTATGAAAATCGGTTAACAAACACCCGTTTTGTGTTTGTTCTATCTAATGACTTCTTTGTTACAACAGTTGTGTTGATCTCATGTAGATTAGATCGTAGTTTTACGTTGTCATGATGAAAAGTCTTATTGCCAAACAATGCTTCTTTGTAGTTGTCATGTGATATGTTTGACTGCACAACGCTGCGAGATATTCCCTTTGCTTTCTTAATGATTTTCTCCTGGCTCGAATACTGAACATTTTCGCCTTAAACCCCCACATACTCCTTGATCACCTTTCCAATAATTCATCCTTATCTTTCCTAAAACCTTCTTGTTAGTAATTGAATGTAAAAGGCGGGGTCTTTAGGATAATGGGACGTGTCATACCATCCTGCATGCCCCTTTTGCCACTTCGGTTTCCATGTCTTTATAGTGTCTTCAGTAGGAATATCTATAAACAAAACTATCTGTATCTGTGAAGTACTCTGGACTCGGATACGAGGGCTTTAAAAGTAGTCAAAAGAAACTCTAGCATCAAAAGCTTTTATAATTCTAAAACAGTAAACCCATTTAAAAACAGGTTTGTCTAATTTGACTTTCTTTTTTTTTCACATTATGCCAAAAAGCTGATCATGAATCTTCTAAAGTCTGATAATTAGGTTTTGAGTCAGCTTAATTGCTTCGTTCTCTTTTAGTGACCAATCGACTTTTTTACGCTTGTGCGGATTCTCCATAGTCTTTCCAAAACAGCTGTTGTTCATCAACTTGGGAAAAAGTCTTTTTCTGAAGCATCTGTGGATTTAGTTCTGAGATCAGTGTTCTTCCCTGATGTATTGGTTCATGACTGTTTTTGATCAAAAGCAATTATACGATGAAAATGCTTTTCAACTTCAAACCATGTCTTAAATAAAATTGTTGAAGTCTGTAATGGCAGACATAATTTTTTTTGCCTCGAAGATTAGGCACAAGTTTAGGCGGCTCTGTTGGATTCATCTTTAGGCTTTCTGCTGCTAATGGATAGTCATTATGCAGGTCATGGAGTTCGCGAGGATATTCTAAGTCAACTCTAGAATGAACCACGCTGTGTCTGGCGTCAAAATGCCCAAAACCCCTTAATGCCTTTTGAATATTATTCGGACCCGCCGGTCATTTAAGTGCGTATGGAAGTGATGCGCCCAAGCCCTCCACAGATTGTTGCACAAATACATAAGATAGTTAGACCTTTTCTGACATAGTCGTCCAAGTTTTTGTTTTTCTTTCAGTAATGATGCGACGCCTACTAATTCTCCACGCAACCGTTTTCAATCATCTGAATCATTGGCAGGTAGACTTAAATCAATCGACCCATAAACTTTAAGAAAGCTCCAGTCACCGGCGCGAAATGTAAGCGGGATCCAACTTATGTTCATGCAGGTTTCTTTTTCAAGACGTCCCAAAACATACATCTGCCATAAGTAGGGGCATGTAGTCTTCCCATCGTTTACACTTAACTTCTGCCCGCTTCTTGAGCAGCTGTAACGGAATCAGATGCCTTCCTCTAAAACTAGAAAAGAACGCGCCTTTAGGAGGAAGTGAGTCTTCTTCAAACCTTCCCAACTGTTCATGTACTCATAAGGGTAAACACCCTTTCTAACAAGAGTTGGGTCAAAATATTCTTCCGTTATTGAGCAGGACTTTAAGGACATAGCTAGTGACTCTAATGATCCCATCATGTGTTGCATAGAGTCGTAGAAAGACATGTTATTTAAAGTGAAACACATGTACTTTTCTGATGACTGTGCAATGCATGCTACCCTGAAGGCATCGTCCACTGCTTTCATTATAAGGTGGGAGTCGTAACCTCGCAAGTTATGAAAGAATACAGGCAGCTTCCATGTCTTTGGATCAAACTTTAGTTGAAGATTGCATTTGTTATGCGCCGCTCCTCTGAACTTTCCGCTAATGTGATCATGGTCTCTTACTTTTGGATTCTCTGCGTCTGATGAGAGGCCTAAACCACAAATCCAACAATGTGTGGCTGAGTCATACTGTTGTTTTGGGCTTCAGGTGTCATTATGATTTCAGATAAGTTTTAGATATTAGAACAGTCATTGCGCACTTGCTGCATGCGTTCTAAGAAGTATTTTGCAGCATTAGGCCCTCTATATAATTCTGGCTTTGAATGAACGCCATCCGACCTGACAATAAAGAAGGCAAATGAACAAATCTGATGATTACTCATTAAGACTGTTTTTCGAAGTTTTTGTGGTGCTGGCCCTTCATAAGGAACAATGAGTGATTCGAAGTCTGCGTAAACTACGTATGGAGAATGTTGCAGTTTTTTCCAGTTCTTAAAACTAACTTTAGATCCTGGCGGGGGCGTAGTTAGTTCTGTATTACAGTCAACTGGCCGATACAATGTTTCTTATGTTCACTCGCGGCTTGAACAGATGGCATTCTTGTTAAACATTTTCTGCAGAATTCTTGTTTATGGTAATGCTTTGAAGTATGCCGCAATAATCTACTCATCGTGCGTATCAATGTGTAATGCGGTAGCCCTGCTGGTGAAAACATCAGTAGTAAGTCAACATGATTTTTGTCTGGTTCGCCAATTGTTGGGCTGTTCTTGGACACTTTAATTGGCACCAAATTTGTTTCCCTCATCCCATGTGTATACATTAACAGTTATTGGTTTGTTTTGTTCTTCAAACTGATCAATTTGGTCTACACTAACAGGAAAGGACACCCCACTAAAGTTAAGATCATTGATGTAAGGGTGATAGTTAGACACTCTCTCTGCGTTTTTGCGGGCGTAATGCAACCTTGCAAGAACACACCACATAAAACATTTGTTGTCTGTATTCTTTATGTTTAGAACTGCTCTTTTTGCAACTAATGCTGGAGGTAGTGGAATGTAAGACTTGCCAACAATCGGCGCATACTTAGCCTGTTTTTAATCTGATCTCTAGGACTTCGCCCTCTGACCAACCAGAGCCTCTCATTTTGGCTTCTTCAGCCGCAGCGTCAAACTGTGCAAGCAGTTCGTCTGCCCAACCGGGTGTTAGTCATTATGAGAAAGAATAGTCTGTTGTTTAGTTGAGACCCAGACTTCTAGATTTTCTTCATTTATTGTTACATAGTCGATTAAAACAGCTAACATTACTTTATGGCGGGTCTATTGTTAGTTTACCTGGAACTTGAGAAATAGCATGAACAACACTTGCCTGTACGTTTGTTGGGTCAATGACTTCTAAATCAATATCATTCAGTGCTCTTGATAAACGCTCTCTCTCGAGCTTTCCCTTCAAAAAATTCGTCTTGTCCTTCATAAAATCTTATCATGTTGAGTTTCTTTTCTAACTCAAAATATTTATTTAAATTAAAAAAAATTCTTAATCAGAATCAATATCGACGGTCTTTTTGCGCTTGGACTCATAAACTAAAGTATAAACACCTTTTGGTGTTGTTAATGTGAGCTGTTTAGAACAGAGTTTAATGTCTCGTTTACTTTTTTTAAGCATTCCTTTTTATTTGCTCGGCGTCTGGCTGTTGAGAAAAACTTGCCCTCCCCCTTTCTTTGAAGATCAAACTTTTGTCTTTTGTAGTCATCAAAATCGGCCTGTAAACGATTAAATTCTTCATCCGTGATGTTTGAGTCAACTAGCGCTTTATTTATTGTCATTTTTAAACGAGCTAAGTTTAGCTGTTATTAGTTGAACCATAGCTGTGTGCGTTTTGGAGTTTAGTTTTTAATTTTTTGCCAGCCGCACTTACAGCTAATGAACACAGACCGAGAGCTAAAGACAAACCTCCTAGAGGTAAAGCTGCGGGTGCGCCTATGCCGTTGCTAAGAGACCAACACTCGTTCCTGCTGATAGAGCACTTATAGTCGATGCTCCCGTATTAACATATGTAACAGCATTAAAGGCAGCAGAATACCTTCGTTTGGTTTTGCTGTATTTTGAAAGGTCTTGCTCTAGTACTTGCTGCATTTGTGGTAATGTTGGTTAATCTGAAGGTTTTTACTTCAGGGCTTTCTATAACAGCAGAATTGCCTGCTATCTCTCTCTTGGCGACTCCGGTGCTGTAGGCACATTTGGATAAACTTGAACAGACATGCTTTTATAAAATGAAAAATAATTTAGTATAATACATATTTTAATCTGTTTTCTTCAATATTCAGCTGCGCATCATATAATAAAAACAAATGTACATTAAGCGGTTTATCGGCTTCTTCTTCTTTATCAATTTGAATGTTTATTACGTCTCTCACATTTCTCCCGCTTCCATACAACTTATTATCCTCTGTTGACCTTAGGTCAATCCATAAACCGTATTTTGTTGTTAAATAATCATCAAGCCTAAACATTGTGAAGATGTAAATCTTTAGACACTAGGTCTGCTGTTGGATTTCTACCCCTCCCACCCCCAAACAATTTTCTTATTTCGTCAAAATGATGATAAGGTCTAAGCCCGCTAGCGTAGATTTGGTTAGGACTACCGTCAATTGTACATTGCACTTTCGTTATTTTAGGATTAAAAAACTTTTCACTTGCTCTTTTGAACGGTTCTTCATCTTCACACAGCAATAAAATACCTTTAAGCGATCTTGCAGCGACGCTAAAACTAAAATTCCATATAGTGTCTGCCCTGCTTCTAGGATATGTTGTATGATGAATCACTCTTTCGTAATATATTGGTAATTTTGACTGATTTTTGTTGTTCAATCAGCCTTGCTAAGTGAAGGTTGCTAACAACGTCAAACTCTAACGAGATGTCAGAAATGCTGTACTTTGCTTCGGTGTCTGATGATCTGATAACCACGTTTGTAGTCATTAAAAGTTAGTTCGTATGACAATCTGTCTTTTATGCTCCTTGAAAGTATGGTGCATGCGCTTTTAACAACTCAAAATCTAAGGGAAGGGAAAAAAAAACGATTTCCATACGCAAAATTTACAGCTAAAGCCTTTTTGACGTCTTTAGTATCTCCAGCGCCTATTCTATGTTTTAGTGCTTCTTCATTTTCGATTCCTTGAAACGCAAAATCAGCCCTTTCATTCCCGGTTAGCCATAGATCAGAATAGGTTAAAATATGTCTGCATTATGTAAAGAAAATATTTCTTGCCCCTCAAGTTTTATAGAAATTTTCTTAACGATTGCCCTCCCAGATCTGCACAACTGTCCTGTTTGGGTCTGTTGTTGAATCGAGCGCTATTTTGAAAGTAAGACGCGCAGAGCCTGGCACAATCACTTCATCCGCTCCTAGGTCTGGAAATTTGACAGTAAGAATTTGATCTGCATCAATAGTAGATGGATTATTTGGAACAGTAATATTCCGCTTATTTCCCTTCACGCCAAAGGGCTCTTTCAGTTTTCTATGCGGGTCAAGAATCGAGCCATGTACTTGTTCTGGCATTTTTATGAAGCAAAATAAAAAGTTAATTATTTAAAAACATGGCAGGAATTGTAGATGAAGAAGATTATGATGTTTTTGATCGTGGAGACGACATGAGGTGAAATGATCCCTTTGACACGGCATCGCTCAATCTCTCAATGCAGCGTGAATTAACAGAAAGTACGGTCGGAGCATTTTACAAAAGTTTAGGTCAAGAACCTCCCGAATTTATAGACCCAAATGATTTTGAATTAGAAGATGGTCATTTGTTTGTAAGGGGCGATCAAGGGCAACTTGTTCGGCTTACAACTAAAACCAGCCCCATCAAAGTTTTTAGCCAAGAGTACAATTATACAAAGACTCAGTGGAAAGATCAAAATCGCCTTGGTCTTGTTAGACCAAAATTAAGG
Source organism: Conus ventricosus (assembly GCA_018398815.1). Classification (NCBI taxonomy): domain Eukaryota; kingdom Metazoa; phylum Mollusca; class Gastropoda; order Neogastropoda; family Conidae; genus Conus; species Conus ventricosus. The sequence goes on from CM031595.1 coordinate 180,293,589, forward strand.
GCAGAGGAAAGTTTTCTAAACTTCAAAACACACTGCAGGAACTCCAACAGCTAACCAAATACAAAACATGGAACTTGAAGAATTAAATCAATCGACAGATGAAATAATAAATGCAATAGAAGCAGAAACCAGTTTTTCAGAAGAAACAGCGTTAAAAACAATTAATGATTCCCCATTGCCTATGGGGAGAACTAACGGCCCTTGATCATGCTTAAGAACCATTAGAGGCGAATTAACAAACAATTTAGCAAAACTAGGTGAACTAGATGAGCATATAAAAAGAGAAAAAAAAAAACTCGTTGAGGCTGATGACGCCAACTTAGGACATGATATTAAAGAAAGAATAACCCAAAGACTAAAAGATCTTGAACAAGAGAGATCAGCAAGACTAGAAGTGTTGTCTATAACCGAGACAATTCGAACTCAAGTGAGCAGAATAAGAGAAACTATCCAAAGAATTTTTTTGAAGACACAACGCTAGCAGAACGAATACGAACACTGTTTAGAGAGCAAGGAGTCACATTAGCAAGCGTTATTAACAGCCTTAGGATTTGCAATAAGTACACTAGTGATGGCTATTTACAGGCGGCGGTGGAGGTCAAAGTTAGTGCCTCCGTCGCCATCACCTCCACCTGATAAATCATGGGTAAAAAAACAGCTTGATCATCTTGCGAATTTATTAAAAAAATTAGCCAGTAAAGCTTATAGACTCTTTACCCGGTATATTAGGCGGTATTGTCAGCTGGCTTTTGTCTACTGCAAGCAAAGTAGTTGGCTTTATGGCCGAGCATTTATGGTCATTAGTTCTCGTAATAGTTGGGTTAATTTTTAGTAAGATAAAGACCAAGTAATCCTAGGCCAGTTAATCCAAGAACAAGCGCTGTCTTTTCATATTCATGGTCATCGCGAACAGAGTCTGCGAGCTTTGCTGAGTCTTCAATGACTTTGGGGGTTTGGACTTCGGGAATTAAATGACTTAATCTTGGGTGTTTTTTTTACTGCTTGTAATATTACTGGCCCAGAATTTATGTCGTTTTTCCCAACCTTCTGTTCATTGCCTGCTATAAGAATTTCATTATTATAGTTTATTATTATTCCTACCTGGAGTCTGAGGTCAGAAGGCAGCATGTATAAACCAGTGCCAACAGCAAAGTCTACTTTCGATCTTGCGTATTGTAAAACATTTTGGTACCCTTTTAATTTACTTGAAGGTAAATCAACTGTAGAATTAATGGCGTCCTCTAAAATTGCTAAGTATTGTTTTTGTGCGTCAAAACCAGTAGAAGGATCAGTTATGCTCGATCTTGCCTGTGCTTGCGAACCTAGCAAACACCAAACGTAAGTACGAATAGAGTCTTTTTATTCGTTCTATTCCCGCCCTATTTTAGGCCCTTAGAAGTGTCTAAGATAAATGTTGTCCATGCTGTTTTATGCTCTTGCTCTATGGACCCAAGGTGAAAAGCTGTTGCGCTTGAAGAGAAAGATGTGTAAGGAGGATTCCAGTCATATTTAAACTTTCTGTGCATGCCCCAAAAATAAGGGGTGCCTAAGCCATGATTAAGATCCAACTTTTGTCTAAAGTCTGTCTTGGTGTTTAATATCGAATTCGTTACAGATCCTTTTCAAAAGCCTTCATGTCTATTCGGTTGCTAAATGGATTAAACGGTTTGTCATTTGGCAATGGCGCTTGCAGTTCAGTCAAAATACGTCTGAAGGTGTAATAGAAATGAAATCTATACACTGACCTCACCAAAGGATCAGGATGATTTAAATGATCAGCATACGACACTCCACACCCAGTTGATGCACAAAACACGGCAAAGTTTAACTGGTTCTGGTAAAACTGCATCGGATGACTAAACCACGCTTTCGCGATGTAGTCTTTTTTAATAGGAGGGTTAAGATATCTGTTTAATGGAGTACTTACCTTTTTATGAAAGGTGTCAGTCTGGGTCACAGAAATGTCGAGGGTGCCAGTTGTTATATTTTTAAGATTGTAGTGCGGCCCAACAGAATATTTTGCATCAGTATATTTGAATGCACTCATTTTTAATTTGTTTTAAAAAATGTTTGTAACAATAACAACCCAAGACCGCCCTTCGTTTTTAGAACATGCTGTTAAGAACAATTGCGGAACCAAATGGTCGCACTCCATGAAATATTCTACAAAGTCGTATGGTTTAATATAACTGAATCCAAGAAGAATATAAAATTCAAAAATTTAATAATAAAGGAAACTTAGTTGGCCAGTTAATCATACCTGATGGTTATTACGGATTTTGCTCACTAAAAGAAGCAATGAGCTACTTCGACATTACTCTCAAACTTAACAATGCAAATCTAAAAACAATGTTAACATTCATACCTGAAAAGAAGCAGTAGGTTACCTTTTTGATGTAGAGCTAGCTAAAATGTTAGGCTTTGCAGCTAACGCTCAAAGATTTATAGTTACACAAAACAAAACTACTTATGTGGGAGAAAATCCGCTCGATCTTGCATTACATTCATTACTCTATGTTCATTTGGATGAGCTAAGCACTGATGAAAACTTATATGACGGAAGGCCCTCAACTGTTTTAAGAGCTCTCCCGTCAGGGAAAGCTGCATATTGCGATTATGAAATTATACAATTCCTAATTTACAGTTAAAAGATTAGTTTGTGGGAGGGTTGGATCATTTAATATAAAAATCAAAGACAAAAACGGGGAAAGCCGTGAAATGTGATAATCTGCACATTGTTTGGAAATAAAATAATAAACTGTACTAAAAATGTCGCGGGGGCCAGAAGAACCAGGAGTTACATTAGCTCCTGTGAGGTGTATAACTTTAGAATTAAAAGACCTTGCAGACGTTGCGGACTTTGAACAGAACGGTGAGATAGGCGCTTTGTATGGTTTTGAGTACACTAAAGATGGTGATTTATAAACGTAAAGAGGTTGCCGACAGCAAAAAGTTTCCTAAACTAGAACAACTGCGAAATTCTAGAGGCAAATAATGTTGGCCAGTATGAATATAAAATAGTTCGAAAACCTGACCTCAAATGGCACTTAGAACCATATTTAGAATGGGAGATAAAATTTGAATTCATAAGCCCATTTACATTTTTTAGCCGTCAAAAAATTTTTCAGAAAGCATTCAACTCTGGCCCTTTACATGTAAGTCTTATGCCGGACGACAATAGCCGAAAAGAAATTGAAATAACGCCGTATGGGAAAAAACAGTACATCCTACACAGAAAAGAAACAGTTGTAAAAAAAGCTTCTACAAAATTACAGTTCTTTCCAAGCAAAAAATTAGGAGGACACGTTCACAATGATATTTGAAATTTCTGTCTTTAAAGATGTGGAGAGGGATGGGGTTGTGGGCGTTAGTGACGACCTTATAAAAGGAATTAATATTAGCTGGCAAAACTTAGACGTTAAACGTCTTAACGTTACCATCGTCGTTCTTCACAATGGCGAGGATATTAAGATCATAACAACAAGCAACAAAATCACTGTTGACTTAAATAAAACAATCTTACAGAACTAAATGGATTAATCTTACACATTTAGGTCTTGTAGGGTTTTTTTATACTGAACAGGTTTTGACAGAAAGTATGATAAAAATAATAACTGGATTAGATTAAATTCTTCTATAAAACCATGGAGCAGTTAAACTTTATGACAAAAACTCCTCATTGCTCATTAATTTGTGGGCAAACTGGTTGTGGAATAAACAATGTTTATCCTCGACCTGTTACAAACAGTTTATCGTTATAATTTTAATCATATTGTGGTTTTCTGTCCAACACTTAAATGGAACAAAGCATATCATAATAGAAGGTTTATATGGACAGATGTGACATATATTTAGTTGATCCTAGCAATAAAACTGAGTGAGTGTTTAGAACAGTTTTATAGACTGTTTGAAGGAACGCAGACACTATTTATTATAGATGACTGTTCGGCAGAAAGAGACATAGTTAAAAAAAAAGAAACACTTTGTCAAAACTAGCTTTCAGCGGAAGACATGCTCGGATAAGTGTGTGGATTTTATGTCAGAAATATAACTCAGTTTTAAAAGACTTTAGAGAACAGTTAAAAACTGTAGTTTTATTTCACATGAAAGACAGAGATCATTTGAAGAATGTTTGCGCGAAAATGATGTTATTGAAAATGACCAGGAAAAACACAGGATTAAACAAAAACTGAAATCTGAAAAGTTTAGTAAATAGTATTGAAAACGGATAACCCTGCACAGTATGTTTGTTTGTAAGGTCGTTATTTTTTTGGGTTATGAAGTCTTACTTGTCAGAGAACAGGGAAAATGCCGCTTCTGGGTCACTTTCGCCCGAAAACTGGTTGAGGGCGAAAGTGAGCCAGAATCGGCATTTCCCTGTTTCTCTCCGTGAACACTGTTTACCAAGTCTCACGTGCAATCAGCGCCACAGCATTGTCTTTTAAAAGATAACTACCACAAGAAAACTACAGGTCCTGAAAAAAAATTAGTTGTAAATCTGTGAAATGAGTCAGGCAGATTTCCAGGGCCTGACCTACAGTAAGAATTCTGGTCAGCTGTCTGTCTTGTCGTCAGGAGGAAACTGACATGGTGTTACATAGTAACTATTCTGGTCAGCTGTCTGTCTTGTCGTCAGGAGGAAACTGACATGGTGCTACATAGTAACCATTCTGGTCAGCTGTCTGTCTTGTCGTCAGGAGGAAACTGACATGGTGTTACATAGTAAAATATTCTGGTCAGCTGTCTGTCTTGTCGTCAGGAGGAAACTGACATGGTGTTACATAGTAAACCATTCTGGTCAGCTGTCTGTCTTGTCGTCAGGAGGAAACTGACATGGTGCTACATAGTAACCATTCTGGTCAGCTGTCTTGTCTTGTCGTCAGGAGGAAACTGACATGGTGTTACATAGTAACCATTCTAGTCAGCTGTCTGTCTTGTCGTCAGGAGGAACTGACATGGTGTTACATAGTAAACCATTCTGATCAGCTGTCTGTCTTGTCGTCAGGAGGAAACTGACATGGTGTTACATAGTAACCATTCTGGTCAGCTGTCTGTCTTGATGTGAGGAGGAAACTGACATGGTGTTACATAGTAACCATTCTGGTCAGCTGTCTGTCTTGTCGTCAGGAGGAAACTGACATGGTGTTACATAGTAACCATTCTGGTCAGCTGTCTGTCTTGGTGTGAGGAGGAAACTGACATGGTGTTACATAGTAACCATTCTGGTCAGCTGTCTGTCTTGATGTGTGGGGGAAACTGACATGGTGTTACATAGTAACCATTCTGGTCAGCTGTCTGTCGTGTCGTCAGGAGGAAGCTGACATGGTGTTACACAGTAACCTTCTGGTCAGCTGTCTGTCTTGTCGTCAGGAGGAAACTGACATGGTGTTACATAGTAACCATTCTGGTCAGCGGTCTGTCTTGATGTGAGGAGGAAACTGACATGGTGTTACATAGTAACCATTCTGGTCAGCTGTCTGTCTTGTCGTCAGGAGGAAACTGACATGGTGTTCCATAGTAAACCATTCTGGTCAGCTGTCTGTCTTGGTGTGAGGAGGAAACTGACATGGTGTTACATAGTAACCATTCTGGTCAGCTGTCTGTCTTGATGTGAGGAGGAAACTGACATGGTGTTACATAGTAACCATTCTGGTCAGCTGTCTGTCTTGTCGTCAGGAGGAAACTGACATGGTGTTCCATAGTAACCATTCTGGTCAGCTGTCTGTCTTGATGTGAGGAGGAAACTGACATGGTGTTCCATAGTGACCATTCTGGTCAGCTGTCTGTCTTGATGTGGGGAGGAAACTGACATGGTGTTACATAAGTAACCATTCTGGTCAGCTGTCTGTCGTGTCGTCAGGAGGAAGCTGACATGGTGTTACACAGTAACCCTTCTGGTCAGCTGTCTGTCTTGTCGTCAGGAGGAAACTGACATGGTGTTCCATAGTGACCATTCTGGTCAGCTGTCTGTCTTGATGTGAGGAGGAAACTGACATGGTGTTACATAGTAACCATTCTGGTCAAGCTGTCTGTCTTGTCGTCAGGAGGGAAACTGACATGGTGTTCCATAGTAACCATTCTGGTCAGCTGTCTTGTCTTGTCGTCAGGAGGGAAACTGACATGGTGTTACATAGTAACCATTCTGGTCAGCTGTCTTGTCTTGTCGTCAGGAGGGGGAAAATGACATGGGTTACATAGTAACCATCTTGGTGAGCTGTCTTGTCTTGTCGTCAGGAGGAAACTGACATGGTGTTACATAGTAACCATTCTGGTCAGCTGTCTGTCTTGATGTGGGAGGAAATGACATGGTGTTACATAGTAACCATTCTGGTCAGCTGTCTTGTCTTGTCGTCAGGATGAAACTGACATGGTGTTACATAGTAACCATTCTGGTCAGCTGTCTGTCTTGATGTGAGGGGGGAAACTGACATGGTGTTACATAGTAACCATTCTGGTCAGCTGTCTGTCTTGATGTGAGGAGGAAACTGACGTGGTGTTACATAGTAACCATTCTGGTCAGCTGTCTTGTCTTGTCGTCAGGAGGAAACTGACATGGTGTACATAGTAACCATTCTGGTCAGCTGTCTGTCTTGTCGTTAGGAGGAAATGACATGGTGTTACATAGTAACCATTCTAGTCAGCTGTCTGTCTTGTCGTCAGGAGGAAACTGACATGGTGTTACATAGTAACAATTCTAGTCAGCTGTCTGCCTTGTCGTCAGGAGGAAACTGACATGGTGTTACATAGTAACCATTCTGGTCAGCTGTCTGTCTTGTCGTCAGGAGGAAACTGACATGGTGTTACATAGTAACCATTCTGGTCAGCTGTCTGTCTTGATGTGAGGAGGAAACTGGGCATGGTGTTCCATAGTAACCATTCTGGTCAGCTGTCTGTCTTGATGTGTGGAGGAAAACTGACATGGTGTTACATAGTAACCATTCTGGTCAGCTGTCTGTCTTGTCGTCAGGAGGAAATTGACATGGATTTGATGTGTCAGAGTGAGAATGACAGAGGAGGAGGAGGAAGAGGAGTGAGTGGGCGAAAGAGAGGTAGGAGAGGAGGAGTGAGGAGAAGATTGAGAAACAATACAACAAAACCTCCGCTTCCGTCTATCATTCTGTCGAATGTCAGATCCATCAACCCCAACAGCAAGAACTGTAATTTTGATGAGTTGCAGGCAAACTGTGCATTTTTAAGTGAATTCAGGAACTCATGTTTACTTTGTTTTACTGAGACTTTTCTTACAGACAAAATCACCGACGAAACGCATGGCAATTAATGGCTTTGGCACACCATACAGAATGGACAGAGACTGTGCAAAAACAGGAAAAGAATCAGGTGGTGGCGTGTGCTTGTATGTGAATGAAAGATGGTGTGACAGTGCGAAATGTGTGCGTGGAAGCAGCGAATGTGTACGCCAGAAGTTGAACTGCTGTCAGTGTCCTTGAGACCCCGCTATTGCCGCGCGAGTTCGGCCGCATATTTGTGACAGTTGTGTATGCCCCAGTCTATGACCAGTCATCTGCTACACGGCTGGGCGCACAATAGCTGGTGTTGTCCGTGATCTGCAAATGATATCTGCTGATGCCCCCTGTTTTGTTGTGGGTGACTTTAACCATTGTGACTTAAAAAAAGTTCTTCCTTCTTTTAAGCAGTATTGTGACCTGTCCCACGCGGATTGATAACACAATTGACTTGTGCTATGGAAACATCCCTGGTGCATTTAAATCTTTTTGTCTGCCACCTGTTGGTTTATCTGACCATAATACTGTGCAACTGATCCCTGCATACAAACCTAAAATACAAACTGAGCCTGTTGTGAGGAAGAGTGTGAAAGTATGGACGGCTGAGAGTGTGGATGAGCTGAGAGGATGTTTTGAGTGTACTGATTGGAGTGTGCTGACTGACTCATGTCAAAATGTCATGAAGCGGCAGATGTGGTAACTGATTATATCCTTTTTTGTGAAGACATGATTATCCCAACAAAAACAATTAAACTGTTTCCAAACAACAAACCATGGATCACGGGGTCAATTAAGACACTTCTTAATGAGAAAAAGATAGCATTTCAGGCTGGTGACAAAAACGAAAGGAAACGAGTAAAACAAAGCTTAGGTGCGGAATACGGAGGGCCCAAAAGGAATTCAAAGGTAAAGTAGAAGAGCGGTTTCAGTTAGGAAGAATGAAGGATGCATGGGATGGGTTAAAGATTCTAACGGGTGAAGCCAAAAAGAAAGCAAGATCTTGCCAGATGAATATTAATGACCAGACTGATTTTTCGAACAAACTCAATGATTTCTATTGTCGTTTTGAAAGGAATGATCTGGGTGGGACGGTAGACAATGTGGTAAAAGAGCTAAACAAAAGGATCAAAGACAAGGGAGATGAACAAGACTTTGAGATCCATGGCGATGTTGTGAAGTCACTGTTTTTGAAACTGAATATCAGGAAATCAATGGGTCCAGATAATATCAGTGGAAGATTGCTGAAATTGTGTGCTTCTGAACTTTGTAATGTTTTCTGTTAAGATTTTCAATTGGTCTCTTAAGGCATGCTCTGTACCCAGTATCTGGAAAAATTCCACTGTCTGCCCTGTCCCGAAAGAAAAGAAACCCCACAACATTGAATGACTATCGCCCTGTAGCTCTAACCTCCATAGTTATGAAGTGCTTTGAAAAATTGTTCTCCGTCACTTGTTAACTTTTGTTGGTCAGTACCTTGACCCCTTTCAGTTTGCTTATAAAACCATAGAGGTACAGATGATGCTATTCTAACTCTGCTTCACAATGCTTTCTTCCATTTAAACAAACCAGGTTCTTTTGCGCGTATTCTTTTTATTGATTTCTCCTCTGCTTTTAATACTATACAGCCACATCTGTTAGCTATGAAACTGCTTGACTTAGGTGTTGACCCAAAGCTTACTTTATGGATTGTCAGTTTTTCTGCGCAATAGAACTCAGTCTGTTCGTTTTCAGTCTGCACTATCCTCTGAACGCTCGACTTCTACTGGTGCACCCCAAGGCACAGTTCTGTCTCCCGTTTTGTTTACTTTATATACTAATGACTGTAGAGGCACAGAGAAAACTCCACTCGTTAAATATTCTGATGATTCTGCTATTCTAGATATGTCAAACTCTGATTCAGTTTACTTTGAGGAAATCAAAAAGTTCTGCAGCTGGTGTAAAGACAACTTTCTTGACCTAAATGTGCAAAAAACAAAAGAAATCTTAATCGACTTTCGGAAGAACCGGAACCTGTGCCAGACCTTGTAATTAATGGTGTAAGCTGTTGAACGAGTGAATGAGTATAAATATCTGGGAATGATTGTTGATGATAAATTAGTTTTTGATTAAAAATGTTACTAAAATCCATAAAAATTGCCAGTCAAGAATATTCTGTTTGCAAAAGCTACGAAATATTGGTGTTAAACCTGTAATCTTACAAACTTATTACAGATGTTGTGTTGAGTCATTGCTCACTGCTTCTTGTATGTGCTGGTATGGAAGTTTGGGTGTGAAGAGCAAGCGAGTATTGAATGATGTGGTGAATGTGTGTAGCAAAGTGATTGGAAGGAAGCAAGTTGGAATGCAAGAATTGTATGACAGACGAGTGGAGAGGAAAGCAGAAAGATTGCCAGTGATGATAGCCATGTTTTAGCAAAATATTACGAAATTTTACCATCTGGACGTCGTTTTAGGACCCTTAGAGTCAAATCTAGGGCGCAAAAAAATTTTTATACCCAGGTCGAATCCATCTTCTGAATTCATGATGTCTTTGTACCTTTTTCATGCTTAGCGATGTGAAGGAATGCGAGAGAGAGGAGAGAGAGAGAGAGGGGAGAGAGAGGGGGAGGTGGGGAGGGTTTCGAGAGAGTGAGAGCTTGTGGGGTGGTTGAAGATGTTTGCTTGTGTGAAGATATGTGTATTTGCTTATAATATGTGCTTGTGTGTGTGTGTGTATAATATATATATCTGCTTGTGAGTGTAAGCCTATGAGTGTGCTTGTGTAAGTGCATGTGCATGAGGTTTTCAAATGATATAGTGTGTGTGTGTGTGTGTGTGGTGGTGTGTGTGTGTGTGTGTGTGTGTGTGTGTGTGTGTTTTGTGTGTGTGTGTGGGGTGTGTGTGTGTGTCGGACTGTATATGTAAATTCTATAAGTGGCCACTTGATTGTGATGATTCTTGTTTTATTGCATGTTGTCTTGTTATACTGTTTATTATGCACCTACTTAATTTCTCATCCTTTGAGATAATAAAGTGTTCATATCATATCATATCATACATAGTAACCATTCTGGTCAGCTGTCTGTCTTGGTGTGAGGATGAAACTGACATGGTGTTAAATAGTAGCCGTTCTGGTCCCGCTGTCTGTCTTGTCAGGAGGAAACTGACATGGTGTTACATAGTAACCATTCTGGTCAGCTGTCTGTCTTGATGTGAGGAGGAAACTGACATGGTGTTACATAGTAACCATTCTGGTCAGCTGTCAGTCTTGTCGTTAGGAGGAAACTGACATGGTGTTACATAGTAACCATTCTAGTCAGCTGTCTGTCTTGTCGTCAGGAGGAAACTGACATGGTGTTACATAGTAACAATTCTAGTCAGCTGTCTGCCTTGTCGTCAGGAGGGAAACTGACATGGTGTTACATAGTAACCATTCTGGTCAGCTGTCTGTCTTGTCGTCAGGAGGAAACTGACATGGTGTTACATAGTAACCATTCTGGTCAGCTGTCTGTCTTGATGTGAGGAGGAAACTGACATGGTGTTCCATAGTAACCATTCTGGTCAGCTGTCTGTCTTGATGTGTGGAGGAAACTGACATGGTGTTACATAGTAACCATTCTGGTCAGCTGTCTGTCTTGTCGTCAGGAGGAAATTGACATGGTGTTACATAGTAACCATTCTGGTCAGCTGTCTGTCTTGGTGTGAGGATGAAACTGACATGGTGTTAAATAGTAGCCGTTCTGGTCAGCTGTCTGTCTTGTCGTCAGGAGGAAACTGACATGGTGTTCCATAGTAACCATTCTGTTCAGCTGTCTGTCTTGATGTGTGGGGGAAACTGACATGGTGTTACATAGTAACCATTCTGGTCCGCTGTCTGTTTTGATGTGACAAGGAGACTGACTTGATGGTACGTAGTAAGTTTTCTGGTCAGCTAGGTGTCTTTAAATGTCCCGTCATTTAAATCCTGCTGCT
>CM031595.1:180305783-180319647 GCA_018398815.1 Conus ventricosus
GATCTTACTCGTTATCTGTCTTTCATGTTTCCTGGGTTCACTGTTTTTTTGTAAAGTAGATGGACGAAACATTCCTTGATTTCATTATCTTCGCGTCATAATGGTCCACACCAAACGTAGGGTTAATAAGGTAATTACGTCAGTTAAGTTTGCAAAGGCATGGATACGATTTTTTTAAATAAGTGAAATCCTAATTTGTCCTTTTTCTTTCTCTTTATTCTTCCATTTCTTTTTTCTTCTTTCTTTCTTTTTGATTTTTTTTCTCTATAATTATGCAGGAGAAGAGGGTCGGCGCATGTAGGAGGCGAAAGTATTGGAGGGATGGAATGAATTGGGGAGGAAGGTGGGTGTTGGAAGTGTGGAGGATGAGGGAGGGATGGGAGGGAGAGGTGCTGGAATCAATGTACGACCTTCGCCATTTACCCTCCCACCGCACCCCCACCCCACCCCCTCCTTCCACTCCTCTATCCTCCACTCCATGGCTCTGATCCACCACCCCCCACCCCACCCCCTCCTTCCACTCCTCTATCCTCCACTCCATGGCTCTGATCCACCACCCCCACCCCACCCCCTCCTTCCACTCCTCTATCCTCCACTCCATGGCTCTGATCCACCACCCCCACCCCACCCCCTCCTTCCACTCCTCCATCCTCCACTCCATGGCTCTGATCCAATTTCTCTTCAGAGTTCTATGAAGACCCACGTGTTCCTCTGTGCTCAATGTCGACCTCCTCAATGCCGCTGTCCAATCTCCTTCAGTCCAGAGTCTGAGCGGACTTCGACAACTGCTGGGAACTGGTTTATTGGTCTCTGCTTAAGATGATCCTGCCCAGTAGGTACCACCCGAACAATACCACTCTGACGGCATCGGTGCAATCAGCGTGGTATTCACTGGTTCAGTAATGAAGACAAAACACTCCATCATACACTCCAGCTGTGCTCTGTCTATACACTTATGGTGAAATATGACCAAGACTGCATATCACTTAGTCCTCAGGATTCAATTAACTCTCAAAGGGTTCCTATATAAAACCCCAGTCATTTCCACGTCAGAGCGTCGCATTCGTTGGATCAGATTCACAACCACGCCCTGTTGACTGGGATCCTGCCCCACCAGTGACGTAGACTACGGAAGGAAGCAGAGGAGCTGACAGAGGCTGACTGCAGACAGAGAGATGAAGTGTCTGGTGCTGGTGTTGGGCCTGTGTGCCGTGGTGTACGCTGCTTCCCTCGGGAAGCCACAGGTAAGGCTGAAAGTTGGCACCGCCACTTCATTCGTTCATTAATTCGTTCGTTCGTTTGCTAATTCATTCATGCATGCTTGTTTGTAGATGCTTGGTACGTATTGCAATATTCATCTTCTCATTGGTTTCATTGATGTTTTCTTTAACCTTTGATGTTTTTTAAGCGCTTAGGGCTTATGATGTAAGATTAAGCGCCATAAAAAATCATCATTATTATTGTTATTATTACTATTATTCTGCAAACTGCGATGTATTGGGCCTGTTTTGATATCTATTTCTTTTCTTTTCTTTCTTTCTGTCTGTCTGTCGTTATTCTTTTCTCTTTCCCCCCTTTTTTTAACACTGCATGTAAAGATAAGAGTGTGGGGGTACGAGGAGTCGGGATGCGGCGGCGGGGCCTCGAGGAGGGGGGCGGGGAGGGGGGGGGGGGGGGGTAGAGAGGCAGCATAAGGATGCCAAGGAGTCGAAATAAATAAACTTATCACAGGTAATTTTTAGAAAAGAAGAAAACTGGATACTGTGAAAAGTTGAAAAAAACACACCAAAACCAAACAAAAAAATTGTCAACCGCCGAAGTGTGTTCCGTGCCGGAACCCGGGATTGAATCAGGGACCTTTAGATCTTCAGTCTAACGCTCTCCCACCTGAGCTATTCCGGCTGACGAAAGACCAGCCCACGATTAGACTGATTAGCTGACTTCAGCACGCGACGCGGCAAAGGGAAGTTTAAAAAGCCCTTCATGCAGATCAGCGACCATAAATAGTAACGTCGTCAGATTGGTCTACACTCTGTGTCGAACGCAAGTGAAAATAGCGCACCGACTGTGGACCATTCGTGGACGTACACTGGGGCTGTGAGGGAGAAAAGTAGGATCAGTATTATGCTGACGGTAAACGGAAAGAGGCTGACCCGAAGACTGAGTTGTTGAGAGTTTGTATTCTCAGCTTTTTTTTTGCCCCATCAGTTTTAGAAATACAGAAGATGTGTCTGTACGTCAGTGAGTCGCCGAATCATTGTTGGGACTGGTATATAAAGAGGAGAGCCGTTACCCGCTTGGTAGCGACCAAGATGTGTAGGCTATACGGCTTAGGTGATTATTGCATTGCCGATTTGTCTTACAGTTTTTTTTCTAGTTATATGACTATTTATTCATTTGTATATGGCTTAAGCGGTTATTGCACAGGCGATTTGTACCTAAGTTTTATTTCGGTTATGTAACTATTCATTTATGTGTATATAATTCAGGCGGCTGTTGTATTGCCGATTTGTGTTAAAGTTTTATTTTAGTTATTTGACCATTTATAATGGTATAGGTCTTAGTTGATTACTTGCATGATTGATTTGTGTTAATTTTTATAATTTCATTTATTTAACTATTTATTTACGTGTATAGGGCTTTTGCATTGCCGATTTGCGTTAAGTTTGATTTCTTCATTTAACTATTTATTTATGTGTATAGGGCTTGAGCGATTATTGCATTGCTGATTTGTGTTAACGTTTTATATTCCGGAAGAGCTCAGTGGTAAAGCGCCGGACTTAATATCTTGGTGATCCTGGGTAGCGGTTTCGAATCTCCGCCGGGGGGGATTTTTTCCTCGGAGTTAACATTGCTTCTGACTCCATTTCCCATACAGTCCTTCGAATGAGATAATAAACCGAGGTTCCGTGTGTGAACGCACGCATAACATCTTGCAACACACGTATAATCCCATTGCCAACTTTCGGAAGAAAAGGCCAGTTTGGCTGTTGGTATCCTTCTTCTTCTTCTTCTTCTTCTTCCAGATGGGGATGTTTAACCTGCCCCGTGCTCACAGTCTTCAAGTAGGACTATTCTGGCACACAGGTTGCATTGCATTGTGTATTTTCGTGTTGCCGGTACTCACCCGTCTTAGGACATGAGCATCGGGATCTTTAGAGTCCGTGTTTGATCTTTAGTGCATGTGACACAGACTAGACCTCGGTTTATAGTCCCATCCGAACGACTATGGATGACACGTTACACATAACATGCACCCTGCGTGAGAAATTGAAAGAATGACGGAAGTAAGGAAATTGAGTGAACGGTATTGAGCGATATGGACTGGATGACACGGGAAACGACTGAATGAAGAGCCAGCTGACAGCTCTTCAGTCGGCACTACCCAGGTAGGCAGCCCGTTGTGTAACGAGTGTGGATTGTAAAGCGCTTAGAGCTTAGTCTCTAGCCGAGAAGAGGCGCTATATAAGTAATCATTATAACAATAAAAAGAAGAAACAAAGGGATGTCCTGATCTGGCTATCCATGAAGACATGACATCGGTTAAAAAGTACCAAATATACCTCCGTTCAGAACACTACGGTACCGTTCTACAAAAACGCTCAAAAACCGACATTTTACACTTGATCTTACATTCAGACCACTACTGTTAGTTTCCAGACAGTACACTACGTACACCCAGAACACTAACCACCTTCAACGACTCATGATTTTTCTCCTTCTTATTTAGCCATGTTAGCCAATCACGTAAGAGTATTGGGAAGGAAATAAATGTACATGTTGGAAATAAGGAAGAAAGCGTTTAAATTGTTTTGAAATACCCTCAAAGAATTCTCTGGGAAAACAAAACAAATAAACAAACGAAAAACAACTGAGAATTAAAAGAAAAAGAGGTGTGTGTGTGTGTGTGTGTGTGTGTGTGTGTGTGTGTGTGTGTGTGTGTGTGTGTGTGTGGTGTAACAATATCAGTGATCTCTAGTTGTCACCAGAAGACATTATCCTCATCATATGCTACGACAACAATACGACATTGCAGACTTCCAAGTTGACCACCATCAACAGTGGAGACAGTGCCACATGCAAAGGCAGGGGCGGCTTTGTATTGAGAACTGTGGCTGCCCACCAAAAATGAATGTGCCAAGGCCTTGCTTAAGGAATCGAGTATTTATAGACAGGCACAGTCAGATTGTTTTGAGAATGTATGTTGTGTCTAAATGTTGATTTACCTTCTTGTCTTTTCATATGCTCATCAAATACATGCCAAGTGGCTCCAAGCAGACACATTAAATTGAAAGTGCTGGGAAATTTGGGAGGAACCGCCAGACAAAAAGATGGGGCCACGGTGTGAGTGAGAAGGCCTGATGTGTGACGTCATTCAAAGGAGGTCATAAACATTGAAGGTTATGAATAATGTCATTGGTGGAAATAAAAAAAGGGTGAAATGATTGGTGGGGGTTGTTCTTTTGATCAATTTTCAGTTTAAAATCACATGCTGGCTCAAACTTAAGGGTGAAATGATTGGTGGGGGTTGTTCTTTTGATCAATTTTCAGTTTAAAATCACATGCTGGGTCAAACAATGTCACTGGAGGAAATGAAAAAAGGGTGAAATGATTGGTGGGGGTTGTTCTTTTGATCAATTTTCAGTTTAAAATCACATGCTGGCTCAAACTTAAGGGTGAAATGATTGGTGGGGGTTGTTCTTTTGATCAATTTTCAGTTTTAAAATCACATGCTGGCTCAAACTTAAGGGTGAAATGATTGGTGGGGGTTGTTCTTTTGATCAATTTCAGTTTAAAATCACATGCTGGCTCAAACTTAAGCCAGGCCTCAAAACGCTCACATAGATTGCATAGTGATTTAGAGCAAAACGCTCACATAGATTGCATTGTGATTTAGAGCAAAACGCTCACATAGATTGCATAGTGATTTAGAGCAAAACGCTCACATAGATTGCATAGTGATTTTAAGCAAAACGCTCACACAGATGCTTAGTGATTTAGAGCAGAACGCTCACACAGATGCTTAGTGATTTAGAGCAAAACGCTCACATAGATTGCATAGTGATTTAGAGCAAAACGCTCACACAGATGCTTAGTGATTTAGAGCAAAAACGCTCACATAGATTGCATAGTGATTTAGAGCAAAACGCTCACATAGATTGCATAGTGATTTAGAGCAAAACGCTCACATAGATTGCATATAAAATCCTAATTGTGGCGTGTGGCCTGTTTTAATGATAAAAAGAATACCTAGTCATTATGCAAGCTGCGATGTATTGGGCCTGCTCAATATTATCACACCTGATATTTTCCTTCTCTTTATTTCTAAACACACACACACACACACACACACACACACACACACACACACACACACACACACACACATGTGCGCACACATACACACACAAGCGCGCGCACACGCATGCGCGCACACATATAATGTACACACATGTATGCAGATACGTGAGTGTGCTCACACAAACCCACAAATTAACACACACACACACACACACACACACACACACACACACACACACACACACACACACACACACACACATGCAGTCGCGCGCGCGCGCGCGCGCACACACACACACACACACACACACACACACACACACACACACACACACACACACACACACACATCAACACCCTCCCACGCACACGTGCTTGCACACATACACTCACAAGCGCGCACACAGGTATGCGCACGCACGCCACACACACACACACACACACACACACACACACACACACACACACCACACACACACACACACATGCGCATACGCACACACATGGGCCCATGCCCACACATCCATGCACACACATGTGTACATTCACTAAAAAAAAAAAAAAAAAAAAAAAAGACAACCAATGTTAGGTAGGCACGCAAGGTCTGACCATTAGACTAATGCGTAGGTCAGACATCTGCTAAGTCGTTGCCACGAGATCCCTTCTTCAATTCTCTCGTGTTAGTTGTTAACTTATTTATCCATCAGCTTCAAATCATGCGTAGTGTGGTCTCAAAATTTTGCGGATGTGGTGTAGCGTATATGGACTAGTGCGCACGCAGTGACGCCTCCTTGATGAAACTGAAACTGAAACTAAACACTACAGGTGAAGACAGGTATGTGGGGGGTGAGCAGCGACGGCAGGGGCCGGGAGGTGGGGGCGCGCAGGAAGAGTATGCCATGGAGTCAAAATGAGTATATTCATTACTGGTACAGTTCAGTGCATCATTAGTCGACGGGAGAAAACTGTGGATGTTTTCAAAAGTTGAAAAAAAAAATGAATGTCAACCGCCGGAGTGTGTTCCGTGCCGGAACCCGGGATTGAACCAGGGACCTTTAGATCTTCAGTCTAACGCTCTCCCAACGAGCTATTCCGGCTGACGACGAAAGTACACCAACAATTAAAAAATATAAAAACTCACTATCATTTGGCTTTTCAAGATGGCTACCGGCGGTGTTGTTCCTCGGCTTCGTTAAAAGTTTTCTATTTGTCCTATTATGCTGTATCCACATAGTGACAGGAACACCAATATTCCTAGCAGCACTCATTTAATTTATGAAATTTTATCGATGTATATGTAGAACGCATTTAGATTCCATTTGCAGTGTTTATCTAAAACTTTGTGCAACCTGAACCATGTTAGATCTTCCAGATGCAACACTGTGCCGAGTACTGTTCTACGTCTATTTAACAAGGCCCCGATTTGAACACCTGAAATTCAAATAACATTGAGAAATAGTACAGTGATAAGGAATTGTGTTGATTAAAAGAGTTAGACATAGAGGATTTAAATTAAGGTGTTTTTAAGCCTAAAATCTATCAGGAGACATTTGAACTCAATCCTGGTCCTACCACCAAAGTAAAATATCCATGCGGAGTTTGCATTTGAGAGTCACATAGAAACATAAAGCATTTGCCTGAGACGTCTCCAGCAATACAATGGTATCACACTAAATGTATGTTAATAATTCAGCAGTTTATGACGCATTCATGCAATATGATATATCATGGACTTGTTTTAACCTGCGGGCTCCAAACATTTAGGACTTTTTTGAGGATTCTATTGAAAATTGCATGCTAGAAAGCACACGTTTGTTGACCCTATCTCACCAACACGATCCCTAAAGAAAACCTTTGAAATTTTGTCCCTAAGTTTGCATCAGCCCCCTTATTTCTAAAACTGTATAAAAACCCAAAACATAAAGTGCCACTGAAACCCTAAGATCATTAAGAGAAAAAAGATAAACTCAAATGCATAGTCGTAAATTTTCAATCACTTATTACGAAAATATGAGATAACTCATAAATTTTAGTCCTGAAAAAAACATTGATGTCTGTAATAGGAACAGAAACTTGGCTAGAAACTGGAACACCCAGTAGTGAACTTTTAATGGAGGATTTTGCTATTTATAGAAATGACAGACATGGAAAAAAGAGGTGGGGGAGTCTAGATAGCCATTAGGAAGAATTTAGCCAGTGAGTTTTAATAATCAAGGCCAAAATAGTGAAAGATTTATTTTGTAGGACTAATTTTCAGATAAGATACCCTGTCATTGTTGGATCAGTTTACAGACCACCCAGCCTCAGGATGAAAATGGATGTATTGTCCTAATTGCAGAGAGACAATTTCCATAACATTGATTTGGCCAATAGTAAGGCAATATTATGTGATTGTGTGGAACATTAATTAACTCAGCTATTGATTGGGGGAGAAGAAGCCATAGGGGTTGTAATCAATACAGTACAAAAAACAATCACACAGAATTTTTGAAGCCACCAAAGCCTTGATTAGTACATTCAGGTAGGAATCACCACCTCGTGGTAAGGCATTCCTGGATATAATTTTTTAAACCAATTGTCCAGGCGCATTTAGGCAATCAGGAATTAATTGCAGGCCTGGGTATCATGACATAGTTCTTTTAGAGAGTCAATTCACCCTTTCGAAGAACACCCACTAAACGTACACATCAAGACACAGGAACCAAGCAAAATACCACAATGCGCAGGCTACTCCAAATTTCGTCGACTATATTAGGGCGTACCCAAAGTGGTTAAAGATAATTCCGTGATCTTTGAAGTGTGTATAAAAACTCAATTGTGGAATTTAATATGATGACAACATACCTACACAAATAAACTTACAGAAGGCACGAACCCCCAGCCCAGATATACTACAACAACTAAACGTATTGTTAGTAAGGAAACCTCGTTTCTTTAAGAAATATGAAACTACAATCCAAATTCAGAACGATTACTGGTTAGGTCTAAACATAATAAGAGAAGGAGTCAGAGAGACAGTAGACAGTGCTCACTTCCAATTATATTATTCCGATGAATTCGGAAGGTTATCATCAAAACAAACCTACTGGTCTTACCAAAGGAGTCCGAACCGGACAACATTGGTAATCCATGTCCCTTAGAAATAACCCGAAAAAACCTAATACAGTCCCCCAGAAGGGAACAGCACACTTTACTAAGACAACAGTTATGTAGTTCAGTTTTCCTCAAATCCCACAACCTTTCTTAATGTTAGACTAAAGTATGATGATAAACCCCTGAAAGCCAAACATCAAAGTAACAAAGCAGGAGTAAATTAAGTATATCTGACCCAATATCAATGGAAAACAACAGCTACTGACCCTAAGGCGTTCCTGGTCAAGCTCTTAAAAATATAGATGCCCTGAATTGAGTGCGGTATACCAAATTACTTTACCAAGTATTTCACTGGACCAGGATATACCTGATGAGATTGCGAGATGCGAGCATTGGTTCCCATATTTCAAAAGGGTGACAAAACAAAAGCAGAGAATTATAAAGACCTGTAACTCTTACATCCATATCAGCTAAATTACTGAAACACATAATAAAAAGTAGCATAATGGACATTTTGACAAATATGATTTCATAATAACGCCCAGCATGGTTTTATAGACCGCGAAGGAGTTGTGCGACTCAACTTCTCACAACTCTCAATGCATTTAGAAACTGTCTTAACAAGCAGCCAGCAAATCGATGCAATATTATTAGCATTATTTCTAAAGCATATGATAAGGTTGACCATGAGGGCCTGCTTGCTTAAATTATAACACATTGCCTTGGCGTTATTTCTTTGCTAAAATGGGCTAGATCCATTCCTCGTTGGGAGAACGCAGAAAAGTTGTTGAGGAAGGGACGTCATCCCATTGTAAACCAGTTCTGTCAGTGTAACCACAGGAACTTTTTCTGGGCCCTATGTTTTTTCTTACTTAAAATATAAAATGACATAAGTAGAAAACTCTCCTCCCTGAACTACTATAAGGCTTTTATGCAGATGAAAGTTTTAAAATATAGAACAATAAAGCAAAAAGAAACACGCAAACCTACAAAAGATCAAAACACGCTATTACCAAGAGTGGGAAAGACCTTGGAAAATGGAATTTCCTCCTCAAAAGTGCAAGTGTTGCGTATCAGTACCAAACGCTCACACTATTAGAATCAGATTATTCTATCCATACTACTAATTCTTAAAGAAACTAATGCTAGGCAAAATATTTATGCGTGATTATAGAACTGTCGTCCAAATGGAAAGAACATAACAATAAGTATGTAAGAAAGCAAAAACCCTCTTATCTTTCCTTACACAGGGAATATCAATGACTGCCCCCAAATGGTTAAAGACGACTGCTACAAAACACTGGTTATACCAGAACTAGAATATGGTTCGCACAGTGTGGGATCCTTACCAACTAAATGACATGATAACCTGAAAAGATTCCAGAAGAGTATCAGCACGTTATCGTAACAGGGAACCACATCACGAAAAGTGGAAAACTAGAAGACCATTAGAAATTAGAATGGAAACCCTTAGAAAGAGAGCAAGCGAACTTTTATAAACATAAACACCTTTATTCAAAGGCAGAGCTAAAGTAATTTGATATTCCAATGGAACAAACTAGTATTGAAAATAAAAGTAGCACCAGGAGTGGCGGTCAGTGTTATACAATACCTGCATCAAAAATTGAAAGCCATTTACATTCTTTTTATCCCAGTTCTGTACGGCTGTGGAACTCACTGCCGGTGCCATCAAGATTGCCACAAATGCAATCTCTTTTAAAAAACAAATTGATACAACAGTTTTGAGATCTGCATATTGATGTTTTTCTATTTTTTACTTCCCCAGATATTTTACTTTTTAACTGGGCCTGAATTTGGCCATTGCTTTTAACTTCTTGATATCGAGTGCGACCCCTTGTTGCCAAATTTGCTCCAGGGGCCAACAGTCTGAGTCGCACTATTTTATGTTATTTTTTTACTTTTTAACATGCGCGCTGGTGACCTACTCGTTTTTGAGTGAACCAGTATTTTAGGAAGAAGAAGAAGAAGAGAACTTCACGTGGCATAGGGAGGTAATAGGCACACCGTGAATCGTTGCTAATCAGTGACTATAAATAGTACGTTGTCTGATTGGTCTACATTCTGTGTCGCGGGAGAACGAAAATAGCGCACAAGCTGTGGACTAATCGTGGACGTGACTAGTGACCATTAGTGTACTGCAGGAGAGAAAAGGAGGTTCAGTATTTGAAAGGATTTCCTTTCTGGCGTCCTGAACCGTCGACTAATGCAATGTGGAGCGCATTAATTGCCTCATGCGTCGTAAGACGCGGAAGCATTTGAGTCTTGAAAGTAATTGAACGTGCTTACGATTAAGTAAACGAGAACTGGAAAGAGGATGACTAGAAGATTGAGTTGTTTATAGTTTGTTTCCATCGTTTTCTTTTTCTTATCTTTTCTTTGTCTTTCTTTCTTTCTTTCTTTGTGTGTGTGTGTGTTTTGTGTGTGTGTGTGTGTGTGTGTGTGTGTGTGTGTGTGTTGTGTGTGTGTGTGCTGTTGTTGTTGTTGTGTTGTTGTTGTTGTTGTTGTTGTTTTGTTTTACGTCTTTCCGCATTACGTGATATTGGGCGAAAAAAATGGGGCCGGGAAAAAAAAGGTTAACACAGCGAGTAAAAAGAATTAACTTATCTACAGCAATAACACAAAAATAGAAAATTCACTTAATCAAAGATGAAAAAAGAAGGAAAAAAAGAAAGAAAATAAAGCCCAAACAATAACTCTTCTGTCTCATTTCACCGCTGACTGTTATATATTATAAGTATTTTTCCAACTGGACTTTTAGTTAAATGCAAAAAGAAAAGATGTGTTTCACTTGCTGACAGGAAAACATTTTGAATAGGCTGTACAGACGTATCATTCAAAATGTGTGTGTGTGTGTGTGTGTGTGTGTGTGTGGTGTGCGCGCCATTTATTTGAAAGTTAGACAATGTGTCTGGCTACGTTATAGTGAGTCACCGAACCACTGCTGGGACTGGTATGCAGTGACATAGCGGTCCCCCTGCTGGTTCAGACAGCTGTAGGTTTTATTTGTCTCATTTATCTGGTTTATACATGTTTTACTGGGCCGAGGCGACTGATGCATTGCGATTTGTGTGGAAGTTTGGTTTCACTCGTTTAACTCTTTATGGTGTGTAACAGGCCATTATTACATTGACGATTTGTCTTACAGTTTCATTTTATTCCTTTGACTATGACTTTGTTCATGTGTACATGGCTTAGGAGGTTCTTGAATCGGTAGTTTGTGTTCAAGTTTTTTAAAGTTATTTTACCTATTTGAATATGTGTATAAGGCTTGGGTGGTTATTGCAATTGCCGAGTTGTGTTTGTTTTATTTGAATTATTTACACAGTAAACAATTAAACAGTAAACAAGTGTTTAAGATTGGAAATTGGAAATGAAGTGAGGCAGGGAACAGTAAACAATAAACAGTAAACAAGTGTTTAAACAAGATTGTTCGTCTATGTATGTATTTGTCTGACTTTATCCAAGTTTAAAAGGCTGTGCCAGTCTTGAACAAAGGTTACTCTGTGTTAGGTTTTCTTATGGGAGCAAAAGTTACCCCACTTGTTTACTGTTTACTGTTCCCTGCCTCACTTCATTTCCAATTTGAATTATTTAATTTTCATTTATGTTGTAGGGGGGGCTTTTGCATTGCCAGTTTGTGTTAAGTTTTGTTTCAGTTATTTAACAAGTTATTACTTATTCAATTTAAATTCTTGATACTTAAAATAAAATTTTTTTCATCATCTTTTTTTTTCTTCTAATGAATCTTTTTCTGTGGCCCATGTTCGTAGTGGTTGGCATTTGTTGTGTTCGGTGCAGATTTTCACAGAAAAATCATCCTTATAAGCTGCAGTATAAGAGGGCGTGGTGGAAAAACATAATGGAATATCAGTCTTTCACATCCTGCACTCACTTTTAGCGCATAAAATCTTGAGTGCGAACCACTTCTTCTTCCTCCTCTTCTCTTATTTTTCTTTGCATTCTTTTTTTTTCAAATCGGTTTTCAACGACTTGTCTGAATGAATGAATTAAATAAATCATTCGTTCTTGGTTCTTTAAAAGAGAACATCCATTCACATCAGCCATTCGAGTGTGTCTACGGGACGGGTTTACAACGAGCCATGACTTTACTGTTATATTGCTGTCTGCTCAACAAGGTAACTAAACTACTTCTCCCTTGTGAAACAAAGCCATTGCTTAAAGTCCGCCTGTGTCAGTGGGGTGGAAAACACTTAGAGTACTGCCTGTGTGTCTGTGGGGTGAGAACCTTAGAGTACTGCCCTGTGTCTGTGGGGTGAAAAACCTTAGAGTTGTGCCCTGTGTCTGTGGGGTGAGAACCTTAGAGTACTGCCCTGTGTCTGTGGGTGAGAACCTTAGAGTTGTGCCCTGGTCTGTGGGGTGGGAACCTTAGAGTTGTGCCTGTGTCTGTGGGGTGAAAAACTTAGAGTTGTCCCCTGTGGTCTGTGGGGTGAGAACCTTAGAGTTGTGCCCGGGTGTCTGTGGGGTGAGAACCTTAGAGTTGTCCCCTGTGTCTGTGGGGTGAGAACCTTAGAGTTGTGCCCTGTGTCTGTGGGGTGAGAACCTTAGAGTTGTGCCTGTGTCTGTGGGGTGAGAACCTTAGAGTACTGCCCTGTGTCTGTGGGGTGGAACCTTAGAATACTGCCCTGTGTCTGTGGGGTGAGACCTTGAGTTGTGCCCTGTGTTGTGGGGTGAGACCTTAGAGTTGTGCCTGGTCTGTGGGGTGAGAACCTTAGAGTTGTGCCCTGTGTCTGTGGGTGAGAACATTAGAGTTGTCCCCTGTGTCTGTGGGGTGAAAACCCTTAGAGTTGTGAAACAGAGCCACTTCTTGAAGTCTGCCCTGTGTCTGTGGGATGAAACTCTGCGCTAAACAGGGCTGCGGCAGGTCACCCATGGTACGGTGATCAGCACGCCATCGGGCCGGTATTCTCAACATCAAAAGGGAAACAACGCCATCCAACGGATCCCTAGAAAGGCCAGCGAAGGGGGGGGGTGGGGGGGGGGGGGGGATAGAAGAAAGTGACACAAA
Source organism: Conus ventricosus (assembly GCA_018398815.1). Lineage (NCBI taxonomy): Eukaryota > Metazoa > Mollusca > Gastropoda > Neogastropoda > Conidae > Conus > Conus ventricosus. The sequence goes on from CM031595.1 coordinate 180,319,225, forward strand.
AAGAAGTTAGTTACCAAATGAATAATCTAAATAAAAAAGCACATTATTTGCGCCCATGCGAAAGGCGAAGATGAGCCTCTGGTCTTGGTCTATGGTTTTATCTGCTCTTCGCTCGGTCAGTTTCTTTCTGTCCTCCCGTGTCAGTTTCAGGGTTTTCCAGGAGGAGCAACATGTGTGTAATATTTTTTATTTAGACACTTCAAACTTCAAGGGGAAAAGCAAGCAGTATTGTTCAGTTTTTTTCCTTTTGAACAGTCCTGTCCTTGGTTGCGTTTATACAAACAACAACAGATTGAGTGAAGGTTGTATAGTTTATACTAGAACTGTTTTTCTAATTTAGCTTTTTATAAGCATCACCATGATGAGGAACGGAAACTGATTCTAAGGACGCGTTTTTCTTCTAACATGGGGGGCTTTGAGAAA
>CM031595.1:180319747-180434747 GCA_018398815.1 Conus ventricosus
AAGACTGTAGTTCTTCACAGAAAGACAGAGACTCATTTGAAAATTTTGCGTGAAATGATTTATTGAAAATGACCAGAAAAACATAGATTAAACAAAAACTGAAATCTAAAAAGTTTAGTAAATAGTATTAAAAACGGATAACCCTGCGCAGTATGTTTGTTTTTAAATATCGTTATTTTTGGGTATTGAAGTCTACTTGGCAGAGAACAGGAAAACCTTTATTCTGGGCCACTTTCGCCCGAAAACTGGTTGAGGGCGAAGGTGGCCCAGAATGAAGGTTTCCTGTTCTCTAAGGGAGATCAAAGATATGGAACAGTTTGAGTGGTCAGCTCTGCTGTTCAATAACTCAAGCGTTGTCAGTGACTAAGAATTGTGCTGAACAACCTTTACTTGGATCTCCTAGGAGATGCAATCTCCCACTGATGATGACCAAACGATATAATGCTGAACAATTAAGCAGTGAGGAAAACAAGTGTAGGCTGACAATTTCTTCCATCATTATAGTAATGACTTTGTGACGATTTGAACTTTTTAAAAAAGGGGAGGGATGGGGGTGGGGTGGGGGGGGGGGGGGGGGGAGATTGCAGATGAAGAAAACGTGTACATGAAATTAAGAGGATATATCATACATATGGATACTTCATCAGCTACATGTAAGAACCATTGTAATCCTTCTTGAAGACAGATCTATTTATATTGCCTGCTCCTAGCCTTCGTCCGCTGGATCGGACTCATGCGAGAGACTAGGGTGATTGTCCCTGTACTCCTGGCGTCGAACAGAGACACAAACCACAGTCCCATAATTCTGTGGTGTTCTCACCACCAAGGGTTCAAAGAAATTCAACAGCGCCCCCAAAGCTGCCAGCGAAGGGTATAAATGAAACAAAACGAAAGCGTGGACAGAAAAAAGTTGCTGAAAAACATTATGCAAACAGTAAAAATGTAGGGACAATCTTGAAACCTATGTCGAGGATCCATTTAAGGACGCAAGGGAGATACGGAACACATATATACATATACCTTTCATGTCCATGACTAAACAGATTTCTTCTGATGTTTGCATGTCATATACAAGAATACATTTTAAAAATTCTTTCTTGCACAGGTGATGGTGAACATCCAGATATTTACACATGAAATTGGCGATACCCACAACAATCATGGACACGACTGTGGCCATCGCCACGAGGAAAAAGAGGAAAAACATGATGGACGACGTGACGAGAACAGCGGGGAAAAACATGATGACAACGTCACGGAACAGCGAGGAAAAACATGATGGACAACATCACGGGAACAGCACGGAAAAACATGATGGACAACATCACGGAACAGCACGGAAAAACGTGGTGGACAACATCACGGGAACAGCACGGAAAAACGTGTGGACAACATCACGGAACAGCACGGAAAAACGTGGTGGACAACATCAACGGGAACAGCACGGAAAAACGTGGTGACAACATCACGGGAACAGCACGGAAAAACAATATGTGGACAACATCACGGAACAGCAACGGAAAAACGTGGTGGACAACATCACGGAACAGCAAAAGGAAAAACGTGTGGACACATCACGGAACAGCAGGAAAAACGTGGTGGACAACATCACGGGAACAGCACGGAAAAACGTGGTGACAACATCACGGGAACAGCACGGAAAAACGTGGTGGACAACATCACGGAGACAGCACGGAAAAAACGGGTGGACAACATCACGGGAACAGCACGGAAAAACGTGGTGGACAACATCACGGGAACAGCACGGAAAAACGTGGTGGACAACATCACGGGAACAGCACGGAAAAACGTGGTGGACAACATCACGGGAACAGCACGGAAAAAACGTGGTGGACAACATCACGGGAACAGCACGAAAAAACGTGGTGGACAACAACACGGGAACAGCACGGAAAAACGTGGTGGACAACATCACGGGAACAGCACGGAAAAACGTGGCGGACAACATCACGGGAACAGCACGGAAAAACGTGGTGGACAACATCACGGGAACAGCACGGAAAAACGTGGTGGACAACATCACGGGAACAGCGAGGAGACGATTCTGATGCCGCCAGCAGTAAGCAGGAAGAAAAGAAATAGCGCTTCACAGGAGTCGGGTGACAACCAAGGAAGTAGGAGGCAAAAAAGACAAACTAAAACAAAAATTAAAATTAAAATTAAAGAAAAGAAAAATTTAAATACCCCCCAAAACGGAAGGCAGGAAGATTAAGAGCAGAAGGAAGAGAAAAGGAAAAGAAGAGGGAATAAATCAAGATTCAGTTTGCTGATATGTGCAAGCTATACATGGTTTAGCAACAGCAGACCAGATTCGTTCTCTTTCTTTCTTTCTTTTTTATTTTCAAATTTATTTGATTCCTTCTTGTCCATTCGGTCGCCACCCTTACCCCACTCCTACCGTGAAAACCTCTCTCTAGAATTCTCTTGTCTGAAAGCATTTAAAAAATAAAGGTGTTAGCACTAAATTCCAGATTACTGCTCTCTGTATGTGTGTCTGTGTGTCTGCCAGTTTGTCTGTCTGTCTCTCCCTCTCTCTGTCTATATATAATGTGATATATATATATATATATATATATATATATATATAATATAATATATATATATATATATATATATATATATATATATATATCACATTAAAAGCAAGCTAAAAATAAGCTTAAAACATCAACAGGTCTGTTTCTTGCATGTGCAGTCGTCAGGATGTAGGGGGCTTGTACTGCCAGTGTTATATATAGCTTGCTGTTTTTTGTAAAATTTTCCACAACCAAAACTTAAAAATCACCATAGAAGCAAACAAAAAGATAGTGAATTATTTAGACATAACGTTAGACCTCAACCAACATACATACAAGCCATACCAAAAAACAAAAACAAATGATACGCCTGTTTATGTAAACATCAAAAGCAATCACCCACCTTCCATACTGAAAACAATACCCAAAGGCACAAATAAAAGACTATCTAATTTGTCATGTAACGAGACAGCATTCAACAATGCTACAGCTGAATACCAAGAAGCGTTACATAAAAGTGGCTACAATTATGAATTACGATACGATCCAGACAATGATACAAACAGATGCAGAAAGAACAGGAAAAGGAAAATCATATGGTACAATCCCCCATATGATGGAAGAGTCAAGACAAACGTAGGAAAAGATTTTTTTAAATCTTGACATCATCTTTCCCAAAAGACCACAAATTATTTAAGATATTCAACAAAAGCAACATCAAATTATCATATTCATGTATGCCGAATCTTAAACATGTCATTGATTCAGCAAATAAAATGAAAAGCAGCACAGAGAAAAATGAGGGTGACGAAAGGAAATCTTGCAACTGTACTAAAAAAGAACAGTGTCCCCTAAACAAGAAATGCCTTTACAACAATATTGTGTACCAAGCCACTGTAACATCAGAGAATGCAGAAGAAACATATGTAGGTATCACTGAAAATCAATTTAAAACTAGATATGCAAACCATAAACAATCATTCAATAAAGAAAGATACAAAAACCAAACAGAACTGAGTAAATACATTTGGAAACTTAAAGATAAAAACACAGACTACAACGTATCTTGGAAAATCTTAAAAAGAGCAGCACCATAAATTAACATTTCAAAAAGATGTAATCTATGCCTAACAGAGAAATACATTATACTATGTAAACCACAATTAGCAACTTTAAATATTAGAACAGAAATGGTTAACAATTGCAGACGCAGATGGAAGTTTTTATCAGTGAACAAAATCAAAAACACCTGAGAAGCACATGCAACACATGGAAAAAAACAGCAAGCTATATATAACACTGGCGGCACAAGCCCCCTACATCCTGACGACTGCACATGCAAGAAACAGACCTGTTGATGTTTTAAGCTTATTTTTAGCTTGCTTTTAATGTGACAAATGTCGCTTCCACTGTGGTTGAGCACTTCTTTTAAAATAACGTTGATTCTTATTACTATTCTCCTCTCTCTCTCTCTCTCTCTCTCTCTCTCTCTCTCTCTTCTCTCTCTCTCTCTCTCATATATATAATATTGTCAGGTTCGCTAAGACCTGAACTAAATGCTACAGATTGACAGACAGAATTTACAGCCTATCTAGTTGCTTCCCAAACAGACCTAAGACTGCTGAACACAGATTAACATTCACACAACATTTATTGACCGCGAATGTGACATGAACATTTCACCAACAATAACAAAACGACAACCTTGCAACTCTAATCAATCCCTTCCACACCAACAACACACGCCACAACCAACACCCTCGCTTGTCTACGCTCAATCACACTGCATTCACGCCTGACACCAGCTCCGTCCCCTGCAGCCGGCAGTACCTAGAGACACCACATGGGTCATAGGGCACATGACACATATCATCAATACAATGTATACAACACAGTGCCAAAGTCCACCCCTGAAAGGAACTTCAACGGACTCCACGCGGAGTCATAGGGCACATGACACATATCAATACAATGCATACAACACAGTGCCAAAGTCAACCCCTGAAAGGAACTTCAACGGACTCCAACAGCATAGAAAATACCCCAGGCCTACAACCACGCTGACCACACTACTAATTATTGTTCACGAGAAACACATTAAACAGCACACAGGTTTTTCCCACGACTCACTTACCACCGTCCACGATCCCCAACACTATCCCATGAATGCCACGCTCGTACTGTTGTTCACTATTGTTCAGTGAGCCCGAAGCACTTGCACACGCACGTCTATCCGAACAAACACACCAGACGCTGGACCCTCACGATCAGCTGTGCGATGCTCTGTGCCACACCAGACCACTGGCCACACCACACAACGTCCATGACGCCCCTCACCGCAACACCAGTGCCCTCGCCGTAGTTCTCTCCGATGAAGTCCCCAAGGGTCAAGCTACGTGCTCTCCCAGTCCTGCCCGGTCGCCACAAGATGCAGGCTAGTAGTTGCCTGCCCAGCTGCCCACTGTGGCCAGCATACGCTCCCTCCTCACGCCCAAGTTGCAGCGCCGTAGGGCGGCGGACAGGGACAGGGAGGGTTGATGGGTCAATTGGACACTCGGTCTGGGGGGGAGCGAGGACAAACCGGGTAAATCTTGATAGGGTCAAGGGCATCAGAATGGGAGCAGGGACAAGGTCGGAGAGGACGCAGGATGAGTCAACACTTGACGGATGACCCTGGTAATCTGTCTGACCTCGGATGACAGGTGACCTTGGGACGACGGGTGACACAGCAGGTTCCTCGATGGAGTCGACAGGAGTCTCCGCTGAGATGTCCAGCAGCCCAACGTAGGATACCGTCCGTACAACAGGGGGGTCTTTACAGGTCAATCAGAGAAAGAGGACAGATCCTTAGTCTAAATCCAGTATTCACTCCAACTTGACTAAACACTTAGTCAATAGTCAGATCAGTGCACGAGTCCACCCCACACAAATCTAGACCGCTCTTAGCAAACGGGGCTCAGTCCACGCAAACATCATTCACACTATGGGTTCACGCGTACCAAGATCAGCCCCCACAATGCCCCACAATGAGCATATAACCCCACCTGAGCAGTGGAACCCAGATACATCCCATACCATCAACACAACCAAAATACTCAATCCAAACCCGTAGCAAATAATAAAAACCACCACCAAAACCTCCTCCCCATTACATAATAAATCTCTCAATCCTCTCGAGTGCGTGACCAGAATCGACAGAGTTCAAAGCATAAGGTTTTACCAAGCATTGTCAAAATTTCCAAATATGAACACTGCGAGCCTAACCAAAACCCCGTGGTAACTACCACAGTGCAATGCACTCACGAAGAGCCCCAAACATTCCGCTTACTGCATTTACCAAGTAGACAGCCCTATACATCACCCTCTGCCCACTCACAGTGTCAACAACAATCCGTCCGACACACGATGTCAACAATAATGCAGCCATCACAGCGCAAACACACTATAATCATCATTCCTTGTTCAAAACCCTAATGCCCTATACATTCCTGCATAATACATTCAACCGCCTGTCCTGAACTGGATGCGAACTCTCCATAATAACTCCACATCCCAGCGAACACCTATACCCCCCTCAGACGACACCTCCACACCACACATACGAACCATTCATACCACATGCACAAAACATCCATACCAAAAGCATCGGATGAACGGAAAATGAAACCCACACCTACCACTCAAAACAGCAACCAGCCAGACGCTACGCCACGCGCTGTCAACAGCAACACTTTGCAGCGCACAGGACGAAGACGCACCGCAACAAGGTTTTGTCAGCCGCTCATGCAGCTGAGGCCCCAGTGAAGTTTACGTAACAGCTACACACGACTGGCTTCCATTCTGACGCTAAACATTACAGCTACTGGTATTGCAGGCTCCTCTTCCCGCCTAACACAGCAGAACGTGGACAGACTTCTCAGACTAGCTAGGTATTATGCCACAAGACACTAGTCTAACCATTCTCGGTGAACAAATCACCCGTAAAAATAAAACTATCTGGCTCAGAACCACAAACCTCCTGCAGTCTTGCCAGCCAAATCAAAAAGAACGCAAAGATGACGCTGATTCGTACTCAGACGTGCTCTAATCCTGCCACCTGTTGAGAAAACCTGAGTGACCCCCCCTTGTCAACAGAACCCACACACGCACACCTACACACCAGACACAAACACCACACACACGCATCCCTCACTCACAATCACACTGACCCTGCACAAGCCCACACATCACTGCGGCATGCACAAACACGGCCAGTGTCAGAAAACCGGCTGACTCGCTCTCTCCTGGTCTAAAAATAGACTAAAGGCGTTGAGTAGGCCCAAACACGAACTAGTCTATCTAATTCCCCACACTCTCTACCGGTTTGAAAATAACAACCTTCTAAAACTGTCACTAACACAGACTGACTGCTGATGACAGAGCGCGATCCGATTGCGTGTAGCTCGTGACAGAGTGACCATGGTAACGACGACAGGACAGGAAGGCTCAGATCTGACATATATATATATATATATATATATATATATATATATATATATATATATATATATATATATATATATATAGTCTCCCTTGGAAACTATAAGCTTGCTGAAGGCTCATTTTGAGAAGCATTTTTCCCCATTCACCCACTCAAGCACATACTGTTAGTTAGGCAGAATCATCTACCACTGCAGATATGAATGCTTATCTCCCCCTATTTCTTCAATCTAAGACATAAGAGCAAGCTTTGTTTATATATATATATATATATATATATATATATATATATATATATATATATATATATATATAATATATATATATATATATATATATATATATATATATATAACAGTTTAAAATAGGGTTTAAAATGAAGCGTAAAATCACCCTACAAACTTGTTTCGAGCAAGTGCTCTCCTCTGTGTCTGTGCTCTTGGTGTCAAATAGAGACACACCACAGTCCACCCTGAGGAATAGAGACACACCACAGTCCACCCTGAGGAATAGAGACACACCACAGTCCACCCTGAGGAATAGAGACACACCACAGTCCACCCTGAGGAATAGAGACACACCACAGTCCACCCTGAGGAATAGAGACACACCACAGTCCACCCTGAGGAGAGCACTTGCTCGAAACAAGTTTGTAGGGTGATTTTACGCTTCATTTTAAACCCTATTTTAAACTGTTACGTCGCTCCCTATTTGGTTGAGCATTTTTAGACTTCTGAGTGGTCTTTTAACTCCTCTCTCTCTCTCTCTCTCTCCTCTCTCTCCTCTCTCTCTCTCTCTCTCTCTCTCTCTCTCTCTTCTCTCTCACTCTTCTATATATATATATGGCGTATACCTGGCCCACATAGTGGTCCACATCAATTAACATCACTGACATTTAGGACAAGTAATGGAGTATACCTGGCCTGCCACATGGTGGTCCACATCAATTAACATCACTGACATTTAGGACAAGCAGTGGAGTATACCTGGCCCACATAGTGGTCCACATCAATCAACATCACTGACATTCAGGACAAGCAATGGAGTATACTTGGCCTGCCACATGGTGGTCCACATCAATTAACATCACTGACATTTAGGTCGATCTCACTGTCTGTTATCATACCAGTTCACACGCGCGAACTTCCATAATGATGAACAGGAGAGCCATGTTTCTACCAGCAACTAATCACAGGTAACTTAACACCATTCGGTGAATCTCGCAGATGGCATAATAGTATTAGCCTTCCCTCTTCTCCCCCTCGTCCCCCCCCCCCCCCCCATGTCCCCACTTTCCCCGCCTCCTTAGTTCATTTACCCCTTCCCCCTCCTCCCTCCCCCCCCCCCCCCCCCCCCCCCCTCCCTCTCCACTCCTCCAGCACCCACCGCACTTTGTTTAGACCCGCTTCGAATCCTTGAACAAGAAGAAAAGAAGTACTGGAAACAGGGACATTAGAGCTGTAGTCTGACGCCCTCGCACTGAGCTATTCAGGCTGACAGCAAGTATGGTACTTTCAATTTATACGAACACTGCCGGCGAGGCATGTTTTTGGCTCATCTTGATTGCCGACATCGCTTCATTTCTTCATATGTATGCGATTATACGACTCTTAAAGCGAAAAAGTGATTTGCTCTTGGTGTGCAAACGAGTCTCTATCTGCCAAAATCTGTTGAAAATCACAGGCGAACCTTGGTTTGTTCAACCAACAAAAAGCAGACTGTGCTGGACCTCTCTCTCTCTCTCTCTCTCTCTGCAAGGACAGATTGGAAGAATAGCACTGCCTAAAATCTCTATCCTTGAGTAATAAAGTTTTTGAGTCTTGAGTCTTGAGTCTCTCCTCCTCTCTCTCCTCTCTCTCTCTCTCTCTCGTCTTCATATGGGACTCCGCGAGCACGAACACAGTGAAACAAATCTTATCCTACATCAACGAGCGTTCAAATTAATTATTCCCTCCCCCTCCTCTACCGCCCCGATCTCCTCCCCCTCCCTTCTCGTAAACACACAGAAAAATACATGCTTCGCTTTCGCTGCAAACTAGAACACAACAAGAGGCTCTCAATGCAAATGTTATGATGGGAATCGAACCTAGAACACAAGAGGCTCTCAATGCAAATGTTATGATGGGATTCAAACCTACAACACAACAAGAGGCTCACAATGCAAATGTTATGATGGGAATCGAACCTAGAACACAAGAGGCTCTCAAAGCAAATGTTATGATGGGAATCAAACCTACAACACAACAAGAGGCTCACAATGCAAATGTTATGATGGGATTCAAACCTAGAACACAACAAGAGGCTCACAATGCAAATGCTATGATGGGAATCGAACCTACAACACAACAAGAGGCTCTCAATGCAAATGTTATGATGGGAATCGAACCTTCAACAAGGATGGCCAGGTTCCCTTTTGGATCCTCCCGGCCCCAGTGGGAAGACGAGATAGTGAAAGTTAGACAGCAGAGGAGCCTATGGTTCAGTGGTTAGAGCATTTGCCTGCAGAGCAGGCGGTCCTAAGTTCGAACCACACGTGGAGTCGGATAATTTCGATTTCAAAACCCTGTCTGTCTACCCAGCAGTAAGGGAGTACCTGGCTGAGCTCAGGAAAGAGTAAAGGCGGCGAAATGAGAGGCATGGGTTCCGCATTCCATTATTCTGTAGACACGGTGACCTTTCATTATCCCTAGGCTTAAAGCTTTCCTTTTCTTTTTGACAGTATAGCATCATCAGAGAAGACACCATCAGACAAGTTTCGGCATTGAATTCTGAGGGGGCGGGCCGCATCCCTGTCGTTACTCGTAGCCGCCATTTTGCTGTCAGAAACATTTTGATACTGCTTGGATTCGAACCTGCACCCTTGGTTGGTTGGGTGTCTCAAGGCGTCCCTTGTGTGACGGGTGTCTTACCCACTCAGCTATCAGACACTTGTGTTATGTTGGCAAAGTTAAGGTTTATACAGTTCACCATTGTCCTCCACTAGATCCATCTGGAAGGAACTCTTTTTAGGCACGTCTGCCATTGCCTGCAGTGTTTCAGTTTTATTCTTATCAAAGATTCTGAGCTGTTTCATAAGATCGTAGGCTGGTGGGCTGACTTTTGCTCTGACATCTATGGCTTGAACTTTAGGCTGGTAGGCTGACTTTTGCTCTCACATCTATGGCTTGAACTTTAGGCTGGTAGGCTGACTTTTGCTCTCACATCTATGGCTTGAACTTTAGGCTGGTAGGCTGACTTTTGCTCTCACATCTATGGCTTGAACTTTAGGCTGGTAGGCTGACTTTTGCTCTCACATCTATGGCTTGAACTTTAGGCTGGTAGGCTGACTTTTGCTCTCACATCTATGGCTTGAACTGTGCTATGGGAGCCACATTCCTTTAACAGATAGAAAGAAAAATCGGTCATGTGATCAGTGCAGCTGTTGCACAGAGGGTCTTTTCATCAGTGAGTACCGTGATTTGCCAAATTCCGGAAATGGGCCGGCTTTGGCTGGCCATATATATTGTCAGTACTGGTCAAACTTCCGGATTACATCAGAGCTCAAGTACTTACAATGCAGTTTGAATAGATGAACCGTGGCTCTGCGAAAAAAAAATCTTGAATGGGAAAAAGACGATTTCATACTGGAATTTTGGGTCAGTAAATTCGTTCCTCCGAGTCAAACACAGTACGGGTCAAGGGCGGGACTGGTCAAGCACAGTATGGGTCAAGGGCTGGACTGGTCAGACACAGTATGGGTCAAGGGCTGAACTGGTCAAGCACAGTACGAGTCAAGGGCTGGACTGGTCAGACACAGTATGGGTCAAGGGCTGGACTGGTCAGACACAGCATGGGTCAAGGGCTGGACTGGTCAGACACAGTATGGGTCAAGGGCTGGACTGGTCAAGCACAGTACGGGTCAAGGGCTGGACTGGTCAGACACAGTATGGGTCAAGGGCTGGACTGGTCAAGCACAGTACGGGTCAAGGGCTGGACTGGTCAAGCACAGTACGGGTCAAGGGCTGGACTGGTCAGACACAGTATGGGTCAAGGGCTGGACTGGTCAAGCACAGTACGGGTTAAGGGCTGGACTGGTCAAGCACAGTATGGGTCAAGGGCTGGACTGGTCAGACACAGTACGGGTCAAGGGCTGGACTGGTCAAGCACAGTATGGGTCAAGGGCTGGACTGGTTAAGTACAGTACGGGTCAAGGGCTGGACTGGTCAGACACAGTATGGGTCAAGGGCTGGACTGGTCAAGCACAGTACGGGTCAAGGGCTGGACTGGTCTGACACAGTATGGGTCAAGGGCTGGACAAAGTGCGGGTCAAGGGCTGGACTGGTCAGACACAGTACGGGTCAAGGGCTGGACTGGTCAAGCACAGTACGGGTCAAGGGCTGGACTGGTCAAGCACAGTACGGGTCAAGGGCTGGACTGGTCAGACACAGTATGGGTCAAGGGCTGGACTGGTCAGACACAGTACGGGTCAAGGGCTGGACTGGTCAGACACAGTACGCGTCAAGGGCTGGACTGGTCAGACACAGTACGGGTCAAGGGCTGGACTGGTCAGACACGGTACGGGTCAAGGGCTGGACTGGTCAGACAGTACGGGTCAAGGGCTGGACTGGTCAGACAGTACGGGTCAAGGGCTGGACTGTGCGATGACTATGTTTTGGTACTGGCTGATCTTACTAAAGCCAGGTGCAGCTTTGAGTGGCATAGAGAATACACAGCGTTTGGGGCCAGTCTGTAACAGTGGACTCAGCCTAATGGGCCGACATCCAAAGGCGTGTGCTCTTCATATGCGCGCGCGCGCGTGAGTGAGTGAGTGAGTATGTGTGTGTGTGTGTGTGTGTGTGTGTGTGTGTGTGTGTGTGTGTGTGTGTGTGTGTGTGTGTGTGTGTGTGTGTGTGTGTGTGTGCATTGATACACATACCAATACACACGCACATCCATGCATACATACATGCATGCATACATGCATGCATACAAACATGCGTGCATTATTCATAAATACATCCATCCATCCATCCATCCATGCATACATACATACACACATACATACATACATGCATGCGTACATACATACATGCATACGTACATACATACTTACATACATACTTACATACATACATACATACATACATACATACATACATACATACATACATACATACATACATACATACATACATACATACATGCATGCATGCAGGCAGGCATACAGAGAGAAAGAAACAGACAGACAGACAGGCAGACCGACCGACAGAGATAGCGTCAGGGACAGAGAGACAGACAGACAGAACACATTTCGGTGCTTAATGACATGTATAGCCGTTTATTGGGGTAGCCTTTGAACAAAGGCAACAAACAACGAAAAGCATGAAACTTGATATCAGGCTGGTGAGAGAGAGAGAGAGAGAGAGAGAGAGAGAGAGAGAAGAGGAGAGAGAGAGACAGAGAGAGAGAGAGAGAGAGAGAGAGAGAGAGAGAGAGAGAGAGAGAGAGAGAGAGAGAGGATGTAATAGAAATCATTCAAAGCCTGTGGTCACAACACCTACTTTTTTTTCCTTTTTTTTTTGTATTCAAAACATAGGGGGTCAGGGCAGGGTGAGGTGTAGGGGTGGAGGAGTCGAGGGGGGAGGGGGGAGGGGGGAGGAGTGTTTGGGAGAAGAGCAAAAAAGAAATACAAAGAAAGAAAGAAAGAAAGAAAAGGAACAGTGGGTGCCTAGTCTGTGTCCTCTCCCTGTCTGTGTCTCATCCCGCAGCCGGTGTCTGTACACTGCGCAGTTCTCTTCCCTCAATTCCCTGCTCTGTCTGTCCCTTCACTTCACCCCTCTGTCCCTTCTCTGTCCCTGCTCTTTCTCCTTTGGAACCAACCACCCGAGAAGTTGTTCTTCTTCTCCTTTATCACCACTTTCTCCTCCTCCTCCTTCCGTGTTTTTATTCTCCTTCAGTTGTTTCCTCTCCTTCAGTTGGTTGTTCTTCATCAACTGATTCTTCTCCATTCTCTTCATCAACTGATTCTTCTCCATTCTCTTCATCAGTGGATTCTTCTCCATTCTCTTCATCAGTGGATTCTTCTCCCTCCGCTGGTTCCTCTCCATTAGTTGGTTCTCCTCCTTCATCTGGTTCTCCTCCTTCATCTGGTTCTCCTCCTTCAGCTGGTTCTTCTCCTTCAGCTGGTTCTCCTCCTTCAGCTGGTTCTTCTCCTTCAGCTGGTTCTCCTCCTTCAGATGGTTCTTCTCCTTCAGCTGGTTCTCCTCGTGCAGATGGTTCTTCTCCTTCAGCTGGTTCTCGTCCTTCAGCTGGTTCTCCTCCATCAGATGGTTCTCCTCCTTCAGATGGTTCATCTCCTTCAGATGGTTCTCCTCCTTCAGGTGGTTTTCTTTCGGATGGTTCTTCTCCTTCAGTTGGTTCTTCTCTTCAGATGGTTCTTCTCCTTCATCTGGTTCTCCTCCTTCAGATGGCTCTTCTCCTTCAGTTGGTTTTTCCTCCTTCAAAAAAGTTCTCCTCCTCAGATAGTTCTTCTCCTTCAGCTGGTTCTCCTTCTACAGCAGGTTCTTCTCCTTCAGATGGTTCTCCTCCTTCAGATGGTTCTTCTCCTTCAGATGGTTCTCCTCCTTCATCTGGTTCTCCCCCTTCAGATGTTTTTTCTCCTTCAGCTGGCTGTTCTCCTTCAACTAGTTCTCTCCCTCAGATGGTTCTTCTCCTTCAGCTGGTTCTTCTCCTTCAACTGGTTCTCCTTCTTCAGATGGTTCTTCTCCTGCAGATGGTTCTTCGCCTTCAACTGGTTCTCCTCCTTTAGATGGTTCTCCTCCCTTTTGACGGTTCTTCTCCTTCAGCTGGTTCTTCTCCTTCAGCTGGGTTTTCCCCCTTCAGCTGGTTCTTCTCCTTCAATGGTTCTCCTCCCTAGATGGTTCTTCTCCCTTTGATGGTTCTCCTCCTTCAGATGGTTCTCCTCCTTCAGGTGGTTCTTCTCTGCAGATGGTTCTCCTCCTTCAGATGGTTCTTCTCCTCCTTCACCTGGTTCTCCTCCTTCAACTGGTTTTTCCTCCTTCAGCTGGTTCTTCTCCTTCAGTTGGTTCTCCTCCTTCAGCAGGTTCTTCGTCGTCCACTCCACATCCCCTTCCTCCCACATTCACCCCCCTCTCCTAGCCATGGCCATCCCTCTGGCATCTCCCGGGCTCTTCTTCAGAGTCCCCTTGTTCTCCTCCTTCTCCTGAGCCCCTTCTCCTGCTGTTTCTCCCGAGGCCTTCTCCTCCTCCTTCTCCTGAGCCCCCTTCTCCTGCTGCTTCTCCTGAGGCCGGCGGGAAGAGCACGGCCTGCAATTTGTTGATGGCGGAGGCCTCCCCTGTGGACCCCCCAAACCCGCTCGTCCACCGTGGAATCCGCCTGGTGACAGGGAAGAAAAGGGAGTTAACCTGGTTTATTCTGCCTCACCCCAATGTCTGTGTGTGTGTGTGTGTGTGTGTGTGTGTGTGTGTGTGTGTGTGTGTGTGTGTGTGTGTGCGTGCGTGCGTGCGTGCGTGCGTGCGTGCGTGCTGTGTGGGGTGTTTGGTTTTTATTGATTTGTCGTACCCCCTCTCAAAGGAATCATGGACGCTAAATAAAACAACGAAATAAACAACAAATAAGGAAAAGGTGAATTGAGTTAACAAGAGACATTCACACAGCCGCAAGAAAATGTATGTGTGCAAATGCGTGTCTGTGCGATGTACGCCCGCATGGGCATGCGTGCGTGCATGCGTTACGTTCATTTTAAAACATGCAATCCACGACCACGACACACTGCAAGTTTGGTTTATCGACCGAGACCTGTTGCCTGAAGACCATTATGTTCCAAGTGTATTGCATGGTTCTGTAGTCAACACGTTTCCTGTAGATACGTTTTCTTCGTGTGTCGGGAGGTCGACATTTTACCAGACTGTTATCTTCATTTTGATACCCATTGCATTTCATCCATGGAAGAAAACGCAAAAAGATAAATTAATTTGTTGCTGGACGGAAATTTAATATATAAGTCTTGTTGGTTGTATGATCTAACCTCCCTACCCTCATTCCCATCCAACCCCCTCACCTTCCCCCATCCCTCCCACCCGATCTTCCATCTCTCACCCTTATTTTGGAGCTAGTTTAACAACGATTGCAAACTAACGTGAATACGTTTTATACGTGTTTTCCCTCTTTCTTATAAATTTCCTTTGTTCGCGCAATATTACGAATTCGTGGAAACTAGATTCGTTCCAGGCGCCTGTGCTTATCTGCAGTGTGCATGTAACAGACTATGTGCAAGTGCCTGTGTCTATCTGCAGTGTGCATGAAGCAGACTGATATGTGCAAGTGCCTGTGTCTATCTGCAGTGTGCGTGAAACATATGTGCAAGTGCCTGTGTCTATCTGCAGTGTGCATGAAACAGACTGATATGTGCAAGTGCCTGTGTCTATCTGCAGTGTTCATGAAACAGACTGATATGTGCAAGTGCCTGTGTCTATCTGCAGTGAGCATGAAACAGACTGATATGTGCAAGTGCCTGTGTCTATCTGCAGTGTTCATGAAACAGACTGATATGTGCAAGTGCCTGTGTCTATCTGCAGTGTTCATGAAACAGACTGATATGTGCAAGTGCCTGTGTCTATCTGCAGTGTTCATGAAACAGACTGATATGTGCAAGTGACTGTGTCTACCTGCAGTGTTCATGAAACAGACTGATATGTGCAAGTGCCTGTGTCTATCTGCAGTGTTCATGAAACAGACTGATATGTGCAAGTGACTGTGTCTATCTGCAGTGTTCATGAAACAGACTGATATGTGCAAGTGACTGTGTCTATCTGCAGTGTTCATGAAACAGACTGATATGTGCAAGTGACTGTGTCTATCTGCAGTGTTCATGAAACAGACTGATATGTGCAAGTGCCTGTGTCTATCTGCAGTGTTCATGAAACAGACTGATATGTGCAAGTGCCTGTGTCTATCTGCAGTGTTCATGAAACAGACTGATATGTGCAAGTGCCTGTGTCTACCTGCAGTGTTCATGAAACAGACTGATATGTGCAAGTGCCTGTGTCTATCTGCAGTGTGCATGAAACAGACTGATGTCTACAAGAATTACGTGTCACCTGGTGTATCTCCACTCCATTGTCATCGCCACCATGTTCTCTTCGCTCCTGAAACAACCACGATAAGAAACACGTGAAAGTCGATAGTCATGAAAATGAGGTTTGGGGACGAAGCAGGTAGAGGAAACGGACATGTATGAGGAATAAAAAGCCTACCCAAACCCCCCCCCCCCCCCCCAAAAAAAAAAAAAAAAAAAAAAAAAAAAAAAAAAAAACCGGTATGGAAAAGACAAACAAACATGATTATGAAGGTTCAAACAACGACAGCAACACCACCAAAAAGCTGTATACTCTGGTCAACTTGAACCCAGACGACGTGAGGCATACCAGCACTACGTGCCTCTACCATCCCTACATTTCCTGAACCTGCCTCTTCTTACTCTTTCTCTGTTTCTTGCCATTTCATATTTAACCCGAAAAACAGCTGATAAAGAATTTGGAAAGGCAAAACCAGGAATGGTGTTTACGATGAAAGTCGATCACATGACTTTGGTGTTTAGGGTGCATGGAACGAGGGTTTCTTTCCAGACCCCCAGTGCTTACGCCTTGATTAAAAAATGATAATGAAGCAAAAATGACCGAAGCCAAACCATGTAGCAAAAATGACTGAAGCCAAATCATGAAGTAAAATGACTGAGACCAAATCATGAAGCCAAATCATGAAGCAAAAAATGAGCAAAGCCAAATCATGAAGCAAAAATGACCAAAATCAAATCATGAAGCCAAATCATGAAGCAAAAACTACAAAAGCCAAATCATGAAGCAAAAAATGAGCAAAGCCAAATCACGAAGCAAAAAATGAGCAAAGCCAAATCATGAAGCAAAAATGACTGAAGCCAAATCATGACCGAAGCCAAATCATGAAGCCAAATCATGAAGCCAAATCATGAAGCAAAAAAAATGAGCAAAGCAAAATCATGAAGCAAAAATGACTGAAGCCAAATCATGAAGCCAAATCATGAAGCAGTAGAAAGAAACTCGTGGAGAGCGTGGCAGCAGAGAGTCCTCAGAAGAGAAGTCCCCTTCAAGCAAGTGTTTCGGCCCTTATCTCCTGACACTCTGGCGGGGGGGGGGGGGGGGGGGGGGGGGGGGGGGGGGGCGGAGGGGGGGGGGGGGGGGGGGCACACCGGCTTCATGACTCCGGATGTCCCTCTGCTTCCCTTTTTTTCCCATCTTGGGACGAGCCATGGCTGGGATTGTTCCATGACCCTCTGGACATGCTCATTTTCCACGTAATGACTTGCGCTCTAACCACTGAGCCACTGGGGCACTTGATATTTGTAGGGAAATTTAAGCCTTATGAAGTTCACTTTTGTTCCTCCTTGACCAGATCCAGCTTGAACACCTCTCTGTCGCTTCTGCCATTGCTTTCAGGCCTCTGTTTTTTCCCGCCCTGCAACTGAGAGCTGTTTCATGAGGCTGTATGCAGACGTTCCTACAAACCCCCTAGCTCCAATTTCTGCAGTGAGGACTTTGACCTAATAGCCTTCTCTCCTCAGGCTGTTTGCCAGATCAGCATACTTATCAGTCTTGTAGATTTGAGCTGCCTCCATTCTGTTCTCATATGGCACCGTGAGCTCGATCATGATCAGCTGCTTTGTTGACTAAGAGTGGACTACTATGTCTGGTCTCATGCCACTCTTGCTGATGATCTCTGGGTGACTCTTCCATTCTGGGAGGTCTGCAGTGCACTCCCAGTCATCTGTCCCGTCCAGCAGACTCTGCCTGCATGTTCCGAGTGGTACTGTTGTTCTTGGCCATGATTTGCTACCTCCTGCCGTGAAGAATGTTGCGGGTGCTTTTGGAGTCATGATTTTGCCTTTTGTGGTGTTGGTTCTAGCCCAGACTGCTTGTACAATCTGAGCACTTGGTTGTGCCTCCATGTGTACCTTCCTTGAGCCAGGGCTACGTTACATGAGCTTAGGACATGCTCCAGCAGCAGCAGCATTGTGTCATCATCATCATCATCATCATCATCATCATCATCATCATCATCATCATCAGAGAGAATGTCTTTATACGGGTTCAAGACCACCATGTGATTCTGCACGAAAACCCCCCTTTTCACATACTAATCACGTCCATCACATGTCAGTTTTGGCCAATTTAACACCTGTTTTCACAAAAAAATAACACATCAAAACCTCTAAATATTGACAAAATTAGCAAATTAAACGGGGGTTTCCGCGCAGAATAACATGGGTAATCGTGAACGAACATATTTACATTCTCTCTGAGAACATAAAATCAACTAAAATTTATATGGTTTGGCAGTCTGTTTGTTCACAACCTGCGGGGCCCAGACTGGCTGCAATTAATATTGAACGTCACAATTGTTTGTTGCATGCTCTGCTGCACAGGAGCTAGCGCCTCACGCGTGCAGGCTCAACCAATCGGCAGGGAGTATGACGTCATTTTGGCGGGGAAGCTTTGTGCCGCTATCAGCCGGCAGAGCCACCGCCATTTACATTTGGGAGGCGACTGTGCAGGCTTGTGAGAGTGATTGTGTCGTGCAGGCGTGCTAGAGAAGTGATTTTACCAGAAATATTTATGTCTCAAGACGCATTTCTTCAGGGGCATTTTTTGAATCTTTGCAAAAAATTGGCATGAAGCGGAAAGAAAAGGTGGGAGAATAAAAGAAACTTGGGGCTAATGGCTTAAAGAGAAATGTGGATATTCTGACGATCATGCACGCAAATTGCGCGCTGTTGCCAATGTGCTTTATGGGTATTGGCAGTTTTACATTGTTGGGCTTCTAATCAGTTTCATTTCCAGCAATTTAAAACAAATTTACGCCATGCTGCAAGCCCTGAATTTGGAGAATATTGGAAACAGCCCTCAGTCTACCTCCGACAACTGCCCTGCAAGCCTCTCAGTGAACGTCACAAACACATGACGTGGGCCTAAAAATAGTAACGGTTTTGCAAAACCGCGACTGGCTTGAGCTGTGCCCACGCTCCGACTCACTTACAAAGCCTGCCTGCTGACATTCTCACTTCTACCCATGGCTTTGCTGTTGTGGTTTGGCTGCTTCAACGTTTCAATTCACCTGCTTAAAGGCTGTCTCAGACGGCCGCTGAGAGAACTTTGAAGAGATTTGTGATTATTGATTCAGGACTCTGATAAGCGCTTTTTAGCGGCTGTCTCGAATTTACGTCGCTCAAAGTGTGAACTGCAAAAAGTCCCTTTCACCTTCCCCACAAACACTGCCCTGTCTATTGTGTGAATGATTCTCGTGTGTGAAAGAGAGGGAGAGAGGCGGAGACAGACAGACAGACAGACAAAGAAGTAAACAGACAGACAGGACAGACAGACAGAGATGTGGGAGTGAATGAGGGAGAGAGATGCGTGGGAGTGAATGAGGGAGAGAGAAACTGATTAATTAATTTTTTATTTATTTTAGATTTAAAAATGGACTGCCGAACTTAGTGAATTTGATTTAAAGGTTGTAATGAAACTATTTGACGAGACAATGAAAGTATTAAACATTGATTTTAGTGAATTTGGCTTTGAGAATGATATAGACAATATAATAAAAAATCATAGTGAACTATTTAACGAAGCAATCAAAGTGATAAACATAGGCTGTAGTGATTCAGAAAAGCTAAAATATTGGCGGGTGTTATTGTAAGGTTAACGTTGTCTTGAAGTGCTGCAGCACTTGGGTGAAAAAAAAAAAGGCCCTTTTTTAATTATTTTTATATACATTTTTTTTTTTTTAATAACTTAAATTTTGTGGTTTTAAAAAATGACGACCACAAAGAAAATTTTGAGGAGGGAAAAACTATATACAAGGAAGAAATACTTAAGGCAGCGAAAAACCAATTAAGAAATCTGTTCAGTAAAGTAGACATAAACCATAATTCCCCCCTACAAACTTTTCCTAAAAGCTGACATGCAATTTTAAAAATTTCCCAGGTCCCCTTCAATGGACCCGGGCGGGAAAAGTGCTGTTGGCCGTTCTGATTGTTATATAACGCCTGATGATCAAATGCCGCGGGGTTTTCAATGGGCCCAAAAGAAGTAATCAGCTTTAGGGACTTTAATTTAAGGGCTGACTACTGCTTACCAAATTTTAAAACCATGCAAGTGAGGGGGCCCCAAAAAGGTTTAAGGGGATTTCTGGCTGGTCTGAAGGGCCAGTTTTTAAAAAATAAAATTTTAGACAAAAAATTTAAAAACCAAAATTATTGGGGAAAAATTTCTTCCCTTTCCCCCCCCAAAAGATTTAGAGTTAAAACGGCAGTTTTAAAAAACCTTTACAAAAATTTTTAAAACATAAAAAGTTTGTTTTATGTGGGGGTTTTTTAGCACATTTACATCCTTTTAAAAAAATCATGCAAAACGGGTTTTTCCCAAATTATGAACAATACAAGCAAGAGCTAAAATTTTGATAACATAACCTTTCCATAATTTTAAAAACTGCATATCTCATTTTTGAAGAGCAAAAAAAACCCCAAACCCACGGGAAAGGGATACACATGGTCCAAAAAAAAGGTAAAAGTGCCCCCAAGGGTTTCCCCCAACGCCCTATTTTAAAGGCAAAAACCGCCCCAAAAAACCCATTTTAGATTGACCGTTTGCAGATAGTACAAAAGTCATTATGTTTTAAATCAAACAAAAAGCAGCCCTTAGGGCTTTTACGTAAAGGGATAAATCAAAAACAAGATTTTTGTAGAAGGTGTTTAGTTAGAACCCCTTTACTATGAAGCACCCTCCCGTCTTTAAACACATTTTTTAAAAAATTTTGTAGATTTTAAAAAACCAAAATCCTCACACCTAGCCGGGGCCCCTAAGTTAGTTTTAAGAATAAACAAAAAATGCAAAATGGCCATTCGGGGTTTATGCTGACTTTAAATTCGCTCTTACCGCATCCTAGGGCCCCACAACAACAAGAAAAAAAAACAACCTTATTAACTCACCATCAGATCTGTTTTTTTTGCGTTTTTTTTTGTTAGGTCAGACGGTCAAAAACCCCGACACCTGGATTTACAAAAGGCCCCAACGCGGGCCGGGTTTTTTAAAACAGCAGAGGGAAAAAAATTCGCAATCAGTTATAAAAAAAAAACCCAAACAAAAACTTTCAAAACATTGTTATGACTCCTGAAGCCCAAAACTTTTTTGGCTATTAAAACACTTTTGGGGTTTTTGCAAAAAAAATTATTAGGCCCCCCCCCATTTTAAAGAGACCACGATCACATTACTGGAAAGTTCAGGGGGGTCCCGCAAAACAATTGAACTTCAACTTAAGGTTGACCCTAAGACATGGAAAACTGCCCTTTTTTCTTTATAACTTAAAAGGCTACGATTCTCCCTTTTATCATGCAAGCAGGGACTTCTGAATATTAAAAAGGGTTTCCTGCCTTGCACAATTTTCAGAAAAGTACATTACGTTTATCTTTCTCTTTAACCTTTTTTGACTCAGCCCCAAATCTTTGGTATTTAGATAAGTTAGCGGATCGTACAAAAAATTTCCCCCTTCCTTTAAAAAAAAAATTTTATCCATCTTTTTAGGGGCGCAAAGGGTTTACCCCCCTTTAAAACATGAACCGTGGGAAGGGTTTTATGAAGACCCCGCTTCCCCTAAAGGGCTTTCTTTTCTATTTTTTAGAGGGAAAGACATTTAAATGGGTTTCTGGGCATGAAAATACGCACAGAAAGCCTGGGGAGAAAATTTCACGGAAACGATTGGGGGACTATCACGATCCCAAAATTTAAAATTTGGGTGACGTGTGTTTATTAGCGGGCTCTTTCAGAATTTACAGATCTACATGGGATGAAAAATTACTTAAAAATTTGATCAACACATTTCAATCTCCCGCCCCCGGGCCCTTTTTTGGGGTGCTTTCTTAAAAAACTACAAACAATTTAAAAATTTACTTAATATCTGATCTACCCACCCCTTTTAGAGATTGAAGATGGGTGGGGGGGAGGTAAATTTGCATGGCCTACATCCCTTTCTGTAAAAGCCAAAAAAAGTATTTTTTAGAAAGATTTGATCCCATAAACCATCCCCTATCTTAAGGGCTTAGACGCCAACAATTTTGTATGGATTGGGGCCCTGAGGCAACCCCTTCCCCTGAAAACTTTACAATTTTATAAAAGGACCCCATTAAAGTTTAATTTCTGTGTTAAGGGAAAGTTGTCCCCAAACTTTCGCCTGATAAAACCCAAAAGGAAATAATCTTGGAAGTAGATTTTTGATTATCCTAAAAATTACACGATCTTCCCCAAAAGATTCCAAACCCCCTACCCCAGAAAAGATTTTAAAAATGAGCCCCATGAACCCTCCTAAAAAAACCCTGCCAAAACTTAGACTTTAAAACTAAAATTTGTTGCCCTTTTTCCCGAATCCTTCGTTTTATTAAGACAGGAAAATTAAAAATGATTGGGCTGCTCTTAGTTTTATTGGGTTTGATCAAAAGCCCCTTTTTGGGCCATTTCAAACAAAAAGAAAAACCCTGTTTTTAGAACCCAAGCCACTGATGCTTCAGAAAAAAAACTTTAAAAAATTAAAAAACAGCTGTTTTGGCCAAAAAACCCTGGAGGAAAAGTACCCCAAACGTTTGGTTAAATTTTGTTACAAAAGAAACCCCCGCAATTAAGGTTTTCCTTAAACCCAACAAACAAAACTTTAGAAGATTCAACGAAGCGGGTTGGCATTTGATGAAGAAAGGATTTTAAAGTTGGACAACCCGGTGTTTTCGGTTTTACCGTATTGAGCTTCTAAATTGTTAATTTAGAATTTTGTACGATCCTTTAAACGGGGTTTACCAGAAGAAAGAGTTCTTTACACAAAAACTGATCTTTTATTCTAGACCCCACGAAGACTTTTATGGTTTGAAACGAAGTGCAAAAGGGAATGATGGGTGGTACGAACATGGCATCCAAAAAAGAAGCCCTTTACATTCAAGGGAAACAAAAAAGTAATGGGGAAGAAAAAGGATGAATTAAAAGGAACAGTTAAAAAAGAATTTTTGGGTTTGGGCGGTCAAAGATGTTTGCGTTGCCCCCAGCTTCTGAAATGAAAAAGCTAAGGCCTAAGTAAAGAAGTTTCAAAAAAATATATTCACGATAAATCAAACAAGCTTCTTTGAAAACAAAGTATTTTTAACAAATGTTAATTGCGTCTATCTCCCTCAAGTAAAAAAAAAACTGCTGTTTAAAAAGAAATCACTAGTTCTAAAAATAAAAAGAGAACTTACGTCAAACCGGTTTTTTTGTGCGTAGGGATTGGAGAAATTTTAAAAAAATTAAATTGATAGTATTAAAAAAGAACATAACTAGTATTACTTAAAAAACGTAAAGTATTAAAAAGTGTAACTGCCTGACAATCAGGGGTTAAAAGTAATTTTTATTTTTAATAGAGTAGTGGTTTTCTATTTTCTGTCATTTATTTATGTGGTTGCTAGGAGTTTTAGAATATTTTGATTGTTATTTTGTTGTTCACTGTTATTTTCCGTTAGATTTGGGTAACAAGACCTTTTCACTTCATTCTCATGTGTAAGTGAGACAGTAAGTCAGGTGTTGGCAGGGAACGAACATCGGTGCTAAATCAGGTTAGTTAACATGACTAGATGATATATGTGTGTGAATAATGTTTTGTAGTACTATTGTTTTTTGATTTAATGATTTTATTTTACTGCATTTGATATGATGGCTTAGATTTGAACGGATTCCGTTTATGTTTGTATCGTTTTCCATAAGCATGTGCAACATGTGTTGGTAGCACACCTTTGAGTCAGAACCAGTAATTGGTTCAGTGAGCTAGCTTAGCTTTGGAGATGAAGTAATTTTGTTGTGAACATATTCATGGTATAGATACAAAATTATGTTGGGAACTATTCTGACAATTTTCTCAGTTGGATTAAGTGGTTGATAATTGATAAAACCACATGGTCAAAACTGCCTTCTCATTTCCAGGGTTTGCCCCTAATTATTACCTGTACTTTTCTTCTGAAACCATAAATGTTATTAAATTGCCCTTGAAACATTTATCCCATATTTATTTGTGTGCTATTGCTGAATTAAAAGGGGCTTATACAAGCTTTCAGGTTAGGAATACAATATTTACTTTGAAGATATTGTTTGTGAATTCTAGGTTAAAAGTTACTACTGGCATAGGCACAATTATGTAGAATTTATTATGCAAAGTACATTGAGTGCAAATTATTAGTTGTTTCACATTTCAAAACAATTTAGCCCTATATTAGAGAAGGTGATGGCCTTGGTATGACCATTGGAGGTCTGATGGGCTATGAGTTGATGATTAAATTGATGGTATAATTATATGCTTCTGGAAATGGTTGCTCCTGTGTTCAGTTTATTACTTGCTATAATATGTTTATTTTTATTTCATAAGTCTTGATGTAAGTGCCTCTGATTTGAGTTTTTGCATGAAGATAGGATGTGGCTGCTTAAGTAGTCAGATGGAACTGCGACGTGAACCACTCCTTATTAGGTGGGGAGGAATGTTTTCTTGCTGGTCTAGTAAGGAATGTTCGCAAGAGTCCTTGCATATGAAGAAATAATAATTATTGTGTTTTGTTCTCATTAATTGTTGTAGTTAATAATTTAATGTTTATATTTGGTGTTACAAGCAGTTAATATCAGTAAGCTCGAAGGCAATAATTGATATTTTTGCGATAAGCTTAAAGGTATGTTGGGCCGATGTCAGATGGCAGATGTGATGGGCGTATACGTATTTCGGTTTGTAAGGTTTCAAGCCTTCAAGCATAGAAGTATTGTTTGCCAACTAACCACACTTGGGTATAGTTGTGGGCTTGCCAAGCATCATTCAGTTTGGCCAAGATGTGTGTAGTCCGCTGAATTCAGTTTGACAATTGGGTTTGATCACAGTGCATTGACACCATCTACTTTGTTATGAATAGTGTTTGGTCATAAAATAATGATCCTGCCAGGGAATCTGATTTGAACGTATGTCCATCCGCCTATTTCCTTTTCAATGTCCAGTTGAGAAGTCATTGTAATTAAGAATTTGTCGTGCTATGCTCTAGATTTTTGTTTCTTTATATTTTGGTTTGATGACATGTTTATTCTTGTCTATTCTCCGTTTCAGTGCCACCGTTTCTGCCTTGTTCTATCGCCTTTGTTTTTCTTTTGTATCTGATCCTCTGAATCATTATATTCTAATCACCTGTTTTGACATTGTTGGGAGTTGAGGTTATTGGCATCTGACTTAACAAACAAAAGCCGTTTTCCATAATTGGTTGTATGAACAATAAATGTCAGATAGAACTTAAAGGATTGTTTGGATTTGTTTCTTTGGGTAAAAGCTGTGAACCTGGGTTACAAAAATGGGGGCTCGTCCGGGATCTGTAAGTTTGTTTTAATAATTGGTAGGCTTTGATTTTAAGGGATAATTGATTTTCTGTTGAGGAAAATTTTTTTTTTCACTAAGGAGATATTTTTTAAGCCAAACAATGTCAGAAACGGGAGGTGGTGTGGATAGAAGTGATGGAGAGGTGAATGGTGCAGAAAGAGAGGCAGGGACTGGTGGGAATGGCAGTGCCACTGGCGGGGCTGACCTTGCTGTCCTGCTGGGAAGGCTAGAACAGCTCGAACTACAGATGGAAAATGCGCAACTGAGGGAGCGATTAGCCAGGCAGACAGCATCACCAGCACCGTGACGGTGCATGTCAAGGCACCAACACCTGCGCCTCGGCTTGGTGTGTTCACCGGATTGAGGCCGAAAGGCGGACCTGAGGTGCCGTTTACCGAGTGGCTTGAGAGAGTCACTCAGTACTCCAGGAGACTACAGATGAGGAAGAGGCCTGCCGGAGGATAAAAGCAAGCCTAAGGGACATCGCAAGTGTCCAAGTAGAGGACTGCACTACTGGAGAAGATGTAGTGAAATCCCTGAAGGCCATATATGGGAATCTCGGCACCCCAGAGGACCTTTATGCCAGGTTCATCAAACTTCATATGGACAAGAAGGAGCTCCCATCAGACTTCTTTTCAAGAGTCTGGTCTTCATTTGCCAACCTGAACAAGGATGGCAAATTCTCGGCAGATGATGCGGCCAAGAAAATATATCATAATTTTATGACGAATATTTCCCATGGAGACAGACTTCTCCTCTCCGAACTTCGTAACGAGTTTGGCACACCAGGAGTTGAGTCCCCTGACCCTCCCCGGGGTGCTGCGTAAAGCTGAGAATACTGGAAGGAGGGCCCAGTCAAGCAGTCCCCTTGACATCAACCCATGTAGCTGCAGCAGCTGTAGAGATAGATTATGATAAGCTGGCCACCATGGTTGCAGAGAAACTGTCGAAGCAGCCATCTGTCCCTGATCAAGTTCGGCCGTCCCGTGCACCCCGTGGCCCTTGCTACCGCTGTGGTGAGATTGGCACTCATTATAAACGTGATTGCCGGAATCCACCAAACCCAGCCAGAGTTGCTGCTGCCAAGCGCTGATTCCAGGATTTAAACTTCTAACAGTTGTCGACGATGGGGGGTCGGCAACTGGGGAAAATTTTCAACAACTATCACCCCAGATGGCCAACAATCTGCATGTGGCTGCTGAGTTAATTGACAGTGGACTTCATGTCCGTGGTGTGACGTTGCGGAGTCCATTGTGCATTAGACTTCAGCCCGGACAGGAGATTTCCCTGTCAGGAACTATCATGGGAGCTGATGCAACTAGCTTAGGGAATCTTAGGATCCTTCACACGCCCAAAAGAACAATTACCTTCTGGCCTTGAAATAGCTGACGTTAGAGTAGACTTCATAAACATTGAGGTGACAATTACCAACAAGTCTCGTCAAGACCTCAAGCTTGATCACCATACAGTTTTTGCTGAGATGCATTCCTCAGACGGTAATGACAATGATTTAGAAGCTCTTGTAGGGCCCAGCCTTGAGGCTGACATTCAGATTGAGGGCATTGGCACTCGCTGCCTCATTAAATGTGGGTCACAAGTAAGTATTGTGTGTGAGTCATTTTATGAGAAAAAACCTTTACATGTCCCAATTGAGAAAACTGACTCCAGAATTGAGGGTTGTTGGGGCTGGGGGAAATTCTGTGCCTTATTTAGGATGCATTCGTATGTCTGTTTCAATGCCCAGTGATATTGTTGGAGTGAGTGAGAGTGAAGATGTTCTGATGCTGGTATGTCCTGATACTGATTTTTCTAGACGTGTACCAGTGATTGTTGGCACAAATATTTTGAGAAGTTTTGCTGAGATATGCAGGCGGTTGGCTGGCCCAGATTTTGTCAGCTCTTTGCATATCTGTCCTGTGGTTGCATTTGTGTACTGTGACCTCACTTCAGGTGATGATGGGAAGGTGGGTTCAGCAAAAGTTCGAATTCCTGGGATTTTGATTCCAGCAGGTGAGACAGCTGAAGTAAAATGTGTCACAAAACCAAAATCCCAAATACTCGGGATGCTGTTTTGGTCCAAGAGCCAAAAGAACCATCATTGCCTGAAGGTGTCAGAGTAGTGGGTTGTAAGGTCTCAACAGAATGCTTGTCCTCTATCAAACTTGTGGTTGTTAATGAGTCTAATAAAAGATGTGATCTTAAAAAGAACCAGGTTGTGGCTGACATCCTTGTATACAATCACGAGTATGACATCCAAAAGGTTGTGACCAGACTAGCACCCCAGGCATCAGATTCTGAATCTGTTGCATTTTCAGGGAGTGTGCAGACAGAAGGTGGGGGTTTTGTCAGGAAACTGATGTCGG
Source organism: Conus ventricosus (assembly GCA_018398815.1). Classification (NCBI taxonomy): domain Eukaryota; kingdom Metazoa; phylum Mollusca; class Gastropoda; order Neogastropoda; family Conidae; genus Conus; species Conus ventricosus. Next base: position 180,347,568 of record CM031595.1, read on the forward strand.
GTTCCAGTTTGGTGAGGCTCAAGAGACACACCCCGAGTGGTGCAAACGTTTTCAAACTAGACTGCAATCCCTAAAAGGAGCATTTGTCACAGGAGAGTTTGATATAGGTAGGGCAAATGTAGGGGACCCTTTTGACATTGAACTCTCATCAGGACCTGATATCAGGGAGAGGGCAAGACCCATTCCACCTAAGATTTTGAGGATTGTAGGAAACATATCAAGGGATTGCTGGACTCAAAGATCATTCGTCCATCAAACTCGCCATTTGCCAGTCCAATAGTATTAGTCAGGAAAAAGAGTGGTGCTCTTAGGATGTGTGTTGATTACCGCAAGCTAAATGCTAGAACCATTAAGGACAGCTACTCTATCCCCAAAATAGAGATTTGCTACTCACCCTCAATGATGCACAGTATTTCACCCCCCTTGACCTGTGTAATGCCTATTACCAGGTCCCAATGACTGAAAGAGCCAGTAAATACTCGGCCTTCATTACTCACTTTCGGGTTGTTTGAGTGGGATCGGTTAAGCCAGGGGCTAGCAAATGCACCTGCGTGCTTTCAAAGGTTAATGGAGACAGTATTTAGTGATATGAACCTAACGCAGTTGATCATTTTTCTGGATGACATTCTGGTTCTTTGCAAAGTCTTTAGAAGAACTAGAGGATAGGACAGTTAGGGTGTTAGGAAGATTGTGCAAGTATGGATTAAAATTAGACCCACAGAAATGCAAGTTTGGGGCCACTGAAGTTAGGCACTTAGGTTATGTCATTTCCAAAGGTTCCATTCGGCCTGATCCAGACAAAATTTCTGCAGTCAAGGACTGGCCCAGACCAAAAACATTAAAAGATGTCAAAAGCTTCATAGGCTTTGCAGGGTTCTACCGCCGTTTCATACCAAACTTTTCCTCTTTAGCCAGGCCTCTGAATGATCTGACAATTGGGTATGCCCCAGGTGGTAATTCCAAGTCTGGGAAGAGAAAGGGCCAACTAACCCTTTCATCATGCATTACCAATGCTTGGGGAGAGGAGCAAGAAAAGTCTTTCCAGTCTTTGATATCAGCACTAACAAGGTGACTGGTCCTTGGCATAGCTGACCGCTCAAAGCCCTTCACTCTGCATTGTGATGCAAGTGGGTTGGGTTGGGCGCAGTCCTCTACCAAGAGTTTGGGGACAAAGATAAGGTGATTGCATATGCCAGCCGGGGCCTCAACAAGTCGGAACAAACTACCCTGCTCACAAGCGTGAATTCCTTGCTTTGAATGGGCAATGGTAGACAAATTCAGGGACTACCTCTTGGGCACCAAGGTCACAGTGGTTACAGACAACAATCCCCTCTGCTACATCTTGAAGAATGCAAAACTAGATGCAACAAGTCATAGGTGGCTCTCTTCACTTTCTATGTTTGACTTTGAGCTTAGGTATAAAAAGGGACTGACTCACACAGATGCAGATGCTTTGTCAAGGTTACCCCAAAGTGACCCATATGTTGATGACCAGTACAGGAAGTCCTTAGATGAAATAGCCTTCTTAGTGGAAAAGGCCAAGTCTTTTGACAGGGATCAGTCGGAAAACTTCACTTTTGTTGCCTCAGACTCGGTACAAGCCATACTACAGTCCCATCATGTTCACTCCTTGAGAAGTTCAGTCTCCAACAACAGTTCCCCAGAAGTTAGTCAGGAAGGAGAGGGATTTTCAGAAAAGATGGTTTGATTTCCCTGTGTTGAGCATTGATGACTGACCCCAGCCTAATACCGGATGGTATACTTGACCCAAAAGTCGAGCATGAGTCCATCAACACGGTCCGGGACTGGAGGAAAGTCCAACTAGCAGACAAACATCTCTCTTATGTTATCAAGTGTTTGGAACGGGCAAGATGTTGGAAACTTCAGAGCAAAATGGTCCAGATCTAAGCGCTTATGCAAGGGAACAAAAGAAGCTTGTTTTAAAGCAAGGTGTTTTGTACAGGAAAGTTGATGTGGATAACCAAGACAGTCACTTTCAGTTGATCCTCACCTTTGCCCTACAGGGAAGCTGCCCTGAGAGGTGTGCATGAGGATCTATTTCACACCCATTTTGAAGATGGCATAGCGCAGTTGAGGATGAGATTCTTTTGGCCTCGAATGGCCAGAGACCTTTGAGCGGAAGATAAAGACCTGTTCTCGCTGCATCGGGAAAAGGGTGCCAAGTGTCAGAAAGCCCCAATGACTTCCATTGTGACCACGTACCCTTTGGAACTTCTTTCCATAGACTTTCTTACCATCGAGATCAATGGTCAGAAACAGAACATACTTGTCATGATGGATCATTTCACCAAATTTGGACATGCTGTTTGTACAAGGGATCAGAGTGCAAAACTGTGGCCAGGACACTGTGGAAGGAGTTCTTTATGATCTATGGTTTTCCTAGGCGTATCTTATCTGACCAGGGTAGGGATTTTGAATCCAAGCTAGTGAAGGAACTGTGTCAGGTAGCTGGAATAGAAAAGTGTAGGACCACGCCTTACCACCCATCTGGCAACCCTGTAGAAAGGTGGAACAGAACTTTGTTAGGCATGCTGAGGAGTTTAGAGGATACTCAAAGAATAGATCTGAGGAAGACACTTCCAGAAGTTGTGCATGCGTACAACTGCTGCATTCATCAAAGTACAGGCCACTCCCCATATTTTTGTTTTTTGGTCGTCATCCTAATTACCCATCGACCTTGCTTTTGGCATCAATACCTGCTCCAAGGGACAAGGGACCCCTTCACAGTACATCAAAGGGCTTAAGCAGAGGCTAGCCTCTGCTTATCAGAAGGCCCCCTGACAACATGGCCAGAACAAACTCTAAGAACAAGCTCGGTATGATATTTCCGCAAGAGCAGCTGAGCTGAACATTGGAGACCGGTGTTAGTTCGCAAGCTGGGACCAAGACTTGATTCAAAGTTGAGTGTGATAGGTGGGAAAATTCAGTGTACATTGTGCACGCAAAGCGGGAGGGTTTGCCAGTATATACCGTCCCAAAATGAAGCAGGAACGGGACCCAAGAGAACACTCCATAGGAATTATTTATTGCCCATTGGCATGATTGATCCACCAGCTATGGGCACTGTTCGGGAAACCACACAGGTTAGACCCAAATTATCCCCCCGTACTATCACTACAAATGCTGATCATGTTTCAGAGGAGGTTGATGATTTCCAAGAGTACACCATTGAAATTACACCAACAGACTCCTCTAGAAGTAAACTGAGGGCTGATGCTGTAGAGTTTCTTCCTGGGCCAGTTGTCAGTCAGGATCACCAACCAGTTGAGAATGTGGTAGAGGATGATTGGGACCAGGAGAGATTGATCATTCTGATGTGAGTCTGGTTGCAGACCAGCAGGCTGAACAATTTGGAAAGGGTGCATCAAAAGAAGGGGGGCTCATCCACAGAAGATTTGAAAAATGTTTTTCAATCAGAAGATTCTTCCGATTCGGAGGATTCAGAAGGTGATAGCAATGCCGAGGAAAATCCAGTCCCTACTCCTGCCCCGAGAAGATCTCTCAGGGAACGGAAAGCTGTAGACAGGTTGAACTTGACCCATGTCGCCGAAGTAGGGAGTCCATTAGGGAGGGATCTAGTTTACAAGGTCCAAGAATACCTGAACAAGCTAGTCAATGACCCTCTTGATCCTAAGCGTTGTCGCAATCGAGCAAGTGCTCAATGTCCTTGTCACAATGTAAATGGAACCACTCGATGCATGGTTGACTTGCTTAACTGCAATCTAGCCCAATACCTAATTGCGATGTTTTGGGCATTTTATTTTTTGTCATTTTGATGGTACTTTGTTGGAGGACCTAAAGGTCTTTTCGCCTTTTACCTTGTTTGATGAGTTATTGTGAATGGCTGTTAGCAGATTTTTTTTGGGGGGGGTATGTATTTTTTGATAAAATGTTGCAGTAAACATTTTTTTGGAGGGGTGCTGTAACCTGCCTGACACAGTCAGGTTAATAGTAATTTATTATTTTTAATAGAGTATGTGGTTTTCTATTACTGTCATTTATTTATGTGGTAGCTAGGAGTTTTAGAATATTTTGATTGTTTATTTTGTTGTTCACTGTTATTTTCCGTTAGATTTGGGTAACAAGACCTTTTCACTTCATTCTCATGTGTAAGTGAGACAGTAAGTCAGGTGTTGGCAGGAACGAACATCGGTGCTAAATCAGGTTTTGTTAACATGACTAGATGATATATGTGTGTGATAATGTTTTGTAGTACTATTGTTTTTGATTTAATGATTTTATTTTACTGCATTTGATATGATGGCTTAGATTTGAACGGATTCCGTTTATGTTTGTATCGTTTTCCATAAGCATGTGCAACATGTGTTGGTTAGCACACCTTTGAGTCAGAACAGTAATTTGGTTCAGTGAGCTAGCTTAGCTTTGGAGATGAAGTTTAAATTTTGTTGTGAACATATTCATGGTATAGATACAAAATTATGTTGGGAACTATTCTGACAATTTTCTCAGTTGGATTAAGTGGTTGATAATTGATAAAACCACATGGTCAAAACTGCCTTCTCATTTCCAGGGTTTGCCCCTAATTATTACCTGTACTTTTCTTCTGAAACCATAAAATGTTATTAAATTGCCCTTGAAACATTTACCCATATTTTTTTTGTGTGCTATTGCTGAATTAAAGGGGCTTATACAAGCTTTCAGGTTAGGAATACAATATTTACTTTGGAGATATTGTTTGTGAATTCTAGGTTAAAAGTTACTACTGCATAGGCCAATTATGTAGAATTATATTATGCAAAGTACATTGAGTGCAAAATTATTAGTTGTTTCACATTTCAAAACAATTTAGCCCTATATTAGAGAAGGTGATGGCCTTGGTATGACCATTGGAGGTCTGATGGGCTATGGTTGATGATTAAATTGATGGTATAATTATATGCTTCTGGAAATGGTTGCTCCTGTGTTCAGTTTATTTACTTGCTATATGTTTTATTTTTATTTCATAAGTCTTGATGTAATTGCCTCTGATTTGAGTTTTTGCATGAAGATAGGATGTGGCTGCTTAAGTAGTCAGATGGAACTGCGACGTGAACCCACTCCTTGTTAGGTGGGGAGAATGTTTTCTTGCTGGTCTAGTATGGAATGTTCGCAAGAGTCCTTGCATATGAAGAAATAATAATTTATTGTGTTTTGTTCTCATTAATTGTTGTAGTTAATAATTTAATGTTTATATTTGGGGTTACAAGCAGTTAATATCAGTAAGCTCGAAGGCAATAATTGATATTTTTGCGATAAGCTTAAAGGTATGTTGGGCCGATGTCAGATGGCAGATGTGATGGGCGTTTTACGTATTTCGGTTTGTAAGGTTTCAAGCCTTCAAGCATAGAAGTATTGTTTGCCAACTAACCCACACTTGGTATAGTTGTGGGCTTGCCAAGCATCATTCAGTTTGGCCAAGATGTGTGTAGTCCGCTGAATTCAGTTTGACAATTGGGTTTGATCACAGTGCATTGACACCATCTACTTTGTTATGAATAGTGTTTTGGTCATAAAATAATGATCCTGCCAGGGAATCTGATTTGAACGTATGTCCATCCGCCTATTTCCTTTTCAATGTCCAGTTGAGAAGTCATTGTAATTAAGAATTTGTCGTGCTATGCTCTAGATTTTTGTTTCTTAATATTTTGGTTTGATGACATGTTTATTCTTGTCTATCTCTCTGTTTCAGTTGCCACCGTTTCTGCCTATGTTCTATGCTTTGTTTGACTTTTGTTATCTGATCCTAGAATAATTATATTCTAATCCCTGTTTGTTGTCATTGTTGTGAGTTGAGGTTTTTGGCATCTGACTTCAACAAACAAAAGCGTTTTCCATAATTGGTTGTATGAACAATAAAATGTCAGATAGAACGTAATGGATTGTTTGGTTTTGTTTCTTTGGGTAAAGCTGAGAACCTTGGGTGTACACAAGAACTATAATTTACGTACAATTGACTCTTCCCCCATTTTTTTTTTTTTTTTAATGTACTTGCACTTATCTTAATAAGTTTACGTTCTATTACTAACTTAACTTGTTAGTTGATTATGTAGTTTTAACTTGTACTTTATCTTAGTTCTTAAAAACTATTCCATAGAAATTGGTGTCTACTGCAGGAGGTTGCTCTTTTTTTGAAGAAGGTGGTTCTTTTCTTTTACTGGTTTTGTGGGGTTTTGTAACTTTGCTGCCTAAGTATGGGTTGTACATTTGTTTGCTAAACTTCCCCCACCAACAACTAACAGGGGCAAATCTCATAATAATACATCTTATCGTTTGTTTTTGATTGTGTTGTGGTTGATTGGGTGTTGCGTGCTGGCGGCGACGGGTGTTGTTCTATACTAACAATTTTTGTTTTGCTGATTGGTTTTTGTTTGGGATTTTTCTTAGTTTAGTTCCATTCAGCTGTTTTCGCCCCGCAATCATCGTCCTGGATTATTTTTAGCCTGAGTACATTACTCACTTGCCGGTACATTCACTTGGTGGCACCCGTCTGTCTTCCTGCGGTGGGTTCTGCGAGTCTGCTTCTCCTGATCGACTCCTTTTTTTTATTACGATTAAATTTAATATGATCAATATATTATGGATTATAAAGTAATTTATCCCTTTATGGAATGGGACATAGCATAGTCCCATAATCTGTAAATACATGTCGCATGCGTGAGTTTCTGGGACGGTTAAACGGGTTCTTGTGATTAAGACATAATTTTAAAATCTTCTTCTGAAGCAATATGCGCCATCGTATTTACTAACTGTGCATATAAAACTAATCAGTGTTTGGTCCCATGTTCTAACCATTTTGGACCCTAGCTGTGCTTCGTACCTAGCGTAGTACTTTCTCAACGTACTGAAGTAGGCAGTTGCCTGATATCTGTTCTATACTTAGTTCACCACCTAATACTTGTCTCGTTTCTTCCACACGAGCTAGAGAATATTTAATCTTTCTTATGGCAGCTTGTTACAGGGTACGTCTGCTTGCCTCATCACTTTAATAGTTCGTCACAATTCCATTTTTATAAGCATTAAAAAATAATTAACTACTTTTTAAATTCCATGAGTTAACGTTGGTTAATATGCAAGCAACTCTCGTTGGTGGTTATAGTTTATTCAACCCTGCAAAATGTGTGTTATGGGATAAAACCGCCTAACATGGGAAAGAGTAGAAGATTCACAAAACCTTGTTGCTACTTTATTTTTAGCTTTAACAACAATACGATTATCGGTATTAATAAAGCACCATGACGCCTTTCGTTTTATGTTTATTGTAATTATTTTTGTTTTGTTAATATAAAAAGATGAATGATAAAAAGATTATCCAATACGATTACCACTTGCTGTAAGTAGCGGCTTAGTATAGGCTATAGTGTTGTTAGCAATAAAACATGGTTAGAATGAAGCCGGCTGTTCTATGGAAGGTTAGACATGAGGACATTGTTTAGGTTATGGTTGTAATTACTGTCTGGGCATTGTGCAAAATGACTTTATTGTTACAAGGGGATTATCCCAGAAAGATTTTAGTTAAAGAAAGAATTAAATTCATTAAGAAAATAAATTTATAAAATGATGGCGGGGAGTAGTTTGATGGTAGGTGGAGCTATGTTAATGCCTTGGCCTTCTCTGGAAGCAAATTTTGTTTAGTAATTGGACGGTCTGAGAAGATGAGAGAGCGTCTTCTTATCAAGGCAATAGAAGGTTTTAGCAGGCAAGAGCGACTTACGAGAAAAGTGACGAATTGCGCACTTAGACTGTATTAATAAAACTTTTATTGAGAAAACAGGGACATGCACAGAGTCACACATTTACAGACGTTGATGAGGCAATGAATGAGTATTACTCTTTGACAGGAAAGAAGTTTCTTACATCGCCACCGCCAAACTCCTGACTTTTATGAACCATCAGAAAAAGAACAGGAATAATAGCAGAAATTGGGTTTATTGTGTGCGCTATGGAGCATCTATATTCTTGCACAATACAATCTAAAAATACAATATTAAAATTCAATTAATTACAGTCCTTTTAGGGACAATACGATGTACAATACGATGTTCAAAATTTATTATTGCTCCTAAAGGCTTAATTGGAAGGAAGACTGCTTGCCATTGAAAAACTGAGCAAAGCCGCCCTAGAGTGTCTGATTCTAGATGCGAAAGACTGGCTTTCAAAAACAGGCAATTTGGCAACTATATTTGCCTGCCCAAAAAGATTAATAAGGCCTAGATTTGTTAATCTCAGTTCCTATGACACCCACCTGATGGACCTTGTTGTATCTTCCACTGACTAAGTTATGTTAGAAGGAAAAAAGTTCACAGTATGCTCTAAAGTTGTTGATATGGCTTCAAGATACAATGAGCTGAGCTTTATCGGAATAATAAAAGCTCAATGCTGTGGCTGTGGCTTTATAACAAATATCCATGCGAGGGTCCATTATGTATCAAGGATGATCCAGGTTGATGATGGGAAAGTGTTTAAAGGTTCATGTAAGCAGTTGTTTTTAAAAACATCACGTTCAGTTAAGAGAGGGATCCCCAGGCAACCATCGATCCCAAGCCCTTAGTAGAATACTTTAATAGAATCTAGCTGAACGATGTTTACTATCAATATCACAAGTGAAATTATGGACAGTAAGCGTAACACAGAATCGGCGTTAGGAGTTTGCCAGCTAGCGTCTTACGTGCCATTAACAATGAAGAATTTAAAGCAACAGGTCTTAAGCCCGTAAACGCAATTAAATTAAAAAAAATGAACATTACTGAATTTCGTGCCTGGGGAATCATAAACTATTGCCGTTTGGACTAATAAGTCATGATACTTGTATGCTTCCATGGAGAGGCGAAGGCGATGTTAGAATTGGAAGCCACGATCCTATATGGAGCGTTGACGCTATAGAAGTTGAAAGATATTATGAAATACAGACCCTCAGTATATTATTTAAGCGAAACTCTCTCTCTCCAAAAAGCCTGCCCCTAAAAGTTCGTTGGTTCGTGAAGTAGCTGCAAGTTGTCCGCCAAACACAGTTAACTTACAAAAAAAAAGTATTTGCTAACACTTTTTTTGTTGCTCTATTTGGTTTAATGATCGTGTGTTTGTTTTTTTTCAATGTTCTGTTTAATTGCAATCTGTGTCTACTGTCGTGAAGTAAAAGGTCTGTTCTTCACTCCTTTTGAAGTCAATTTTTTGTCGTCTGTATTCGTCGCCATCGGCATAGCTTCTGAAATTCGTCGTCTGTAAAGTTTTCATATGTAATTGTATTTGCTTATTCTTATTCGTATTGGAAACAAATGCTTTGCTGATGCTAGGGCTACAATGGCGGTGTGCTTTGTAAGTTAGGAGTTAATTTTTTTAAAATAAAACAGCAATTACAATCATAGACCTGGCGCCTAACCAAAACCAAGGCCTCCTATGGTAAAGAGGATGGCGCTCCAACCCCAGTAGCTAAAGAGCAACACCAGCTACCCAGCACTTACGCTAGCTACAGTGTATGAACCTGTTATTACATAAGAAAGAATATTTAATAGTTTAGCTTATTTTTTCTAGTAACATATACTTTATCCAAGTCGCTTTTCTATTTCCTTTGATGTTCGGTATTTGCTTTATCGTAAACTGTTGAACCTCATTTTTTAAATAAGAGTTTTTTTTAAATTAATCTTGTAATAATCTTCTTATTATTCCTTTCTGGCAATGCACTTCTTCAACAGAGGTATAAACGCATTAAAATCAACATACTTAATGAGTAATAAGTCGTGTACTGTTAGTTTGTCTTTGTCAACCTCACAGTAACCTGTGTCAAGATGATACATTGGGTGTTTTCTTTGTCTCCGTATTTTTGTAATTGCAATACCGAACTAAGAGGAGCATCCAGTTTCAGCTTTATTTGTTATGCCTATTGTTTTGGCGTATATGTTCTGGCCAACCTAGGATACGGCCCTCCCTCGGAGTAATAAATAAGCGAAAAAAGCATCGTCATTTTGCCTAGGTTGTGCCCGTAGCGTTGAGGTGTAAATTCTAAGCCGACAGTTGTCACCCCCAACATCAGCAAGGACTTCTTTCTCTGTCAGCTTTTATTCAGAACCCTGCCATGTTATTTCAATCTGTTTTTTTTTTTTTTTATGTGGTGTTCCTGGATATAACCTGGCTAACAAGAATGGGCCCTTCATTCAAAGCATTTCTTATATTGTTCTTCTTATCAAAGTATAAATTGGGGTTTTCGTAGTTCAAACTTTAAAGTCAGCAATTTCAGGAAATACATCAAAGATTGCTCTCTCCCTTTATAAAGTTGTATTCATGTTTGCCAAAATCGTTCGCCATTAAATTTCTTATCTTTTAAGGGTAGGGATAACTGCTGTTGTTTTTTGTCTTAAATTTCGTATTCGTTTGTAAAACCTCCATCATCTGTGTATTCAAATCCATAATAATACAGTTTAAATCGGCATCTACTTAGGATCAAACTCGTTTGTGGTCTGCTAGTATTTTATACTATACTGCCAAAGCATTTATGGAGCTAGAACTCCACTTTTGATTTCTGGCCCCCCCAAGACTTTCTTTTTATAACTATAAAAATTATAATAAAAAAATTGTTATAAGCAATCAATACAAAAACAATTATATAAACAACGTTATTGAACTGGCGGGCGTCAGTCCGTAAGCACAGCTTTAGCGTGCTTAGATTTTTCATTCCTGGGCTTTTATTTTTTTTAGCTCATCTTTGTCCTTATTATATAGTTATCACTTAAACATTCTTCTAAACATTTTCTTCTGTCCTTAGTGTAAAATAATACCCCAACCGATTTTAACTGCGATCGAAAGTCTTTTTAAGACTGCATTATATTTCTGAGTTAAGAACCGCCTCTCCACAGAAAATAAGGCGCTGAACGTCCACTAAAGGCTAGCTGTGGACAGTGCTTTTCTCTTTTTTAAACAATGTATCGATCTGACGAACAGTAATCAATATTTAAACACAGGTTTAAAGTTCCCTCAAATAGTGATAAGTAATGTTTCTTATACAGTCGTTCAGTTTGTCGCTAGGATCAACTAAAAATATATTCTCGTCTGTCAAAATAAACTTCCTTTCTTTGTAAGGACTTGTTGTGCTTATTTATGGTTGCTGCAGATTATAATACAATGTAGATCGTAATGAAACCTGTTTATTGTTTTGTAACAAAGCATAGTCGAAGATCTGTTTTCCCACACCCAGTAATCCCGCAGATAAGAGTCACTGTGCGGTTCTTTTGGAAGAAACTTTCAAGATATCCATCTGTTTTTTATTAGAATATTTCTTCTGCATTTTAATAAGCCGCGTCTTTTAGCCGTTTTTCTTCAATGTTTAAATGTGCAGCACAAACCATATAAAAATGTGCATTTTTATTGCGGGAGCGTTGCCGTCTGCTTTCTTGTGAATATTTATTTTTTATACCATCTTGCCCATCCTTTCTCCATCTTCCAAACAGTTCTGTTGTCATTGTGATCTAAAATCTAGCCACAGCCCATATTCTGGTTATCAAGTAGTCTCAGAGTCTTACTCATAAAGGCGAAGTTTTTTTTCGTTTCAACGATAAACTGCAGGTTCCCTTTTGCCGACCTCCAGCGAAATCATCACTTTTTTTGTCTCAGAGTGTTGGTGGGGGATAAGTCCCGACCCGGATACAACTGTCAGACTTTTGCCTTTTATTACGCAGTCAACCTTCTAATTTTTTGGATTATAAATACGCTTCTGATTCTCTTTGATAAGGGGTTGTTTCTTCAGGAAACAGGAACTTCAATTCACACTTTTATAGTCCTGCAGAGACTGATTTTGTTGTATGTGCAAAGAGTGTCTCGCTTGTTGAGATTTTCTGTAATGGCGTGCATAACGTTTCAGAATAAAATAACCGTTTTACTTGTTTACTGGTTATGATTGTTCATGGCCTGTCCAGGCGTTAGTGAACAACAACCAAACTACAAGAGAGATGTCACTAACCGCGTATTTAGTTTCAGGTCTTCTGGCAGGCTCGTACAGAACCGCTAGGATTAAATGTTAGGATTCATAAGTAGTTTTCTTTTATGTGCGCCTTGGTAACCCCCCTTGGCATATGCGTTTTGAACGTTCAAATCTTGAGGGTGCAGAATCTGTGCCTATTGCTTCTCTGATACTGCCTCTTCTTTCTTTAACAGCATTTCTTTGCATCCTCGCTTTAAGCCTACTGTGCTTGAGACCGTTTGTTCGGCTTTGAATTCCCGTTGATAAACTTTTCTTTTCTTTCTTTTTTAGGTAGCATAGATCTGAATAGAGGGGATTCATATGTCGGCCCGCTAGTAAAAAGACTTTCTCTGCCCTCCGTTTGATTGCTTTATGATTTTAACGATGCTCTGCCTAAATTTGCCGACATGCTGTAGCATCTAGGATCTGGACGATGTTATATCTATTTGAATGAAAGTTAGCGGTGCCTGGCATTATATACATCGTCAGCGCCAAGATCGGGGAAACTTAACTATTTAAAGTTTGGCCAAGGTTCAACTGTTGATGGCAGTTTTTACACTAATTACAGTCTGCCATTATGCCTTTTACGCCATGGGGGTTCCTTCTCGTTTCTGTTGGATCGAGGTCGCAAAACCGTATGAGTTCTGTTTTTATAAAACAAAAAAGAATAAAAGAATATATAATTAAAAATATGGATGATGATTTGAGCGATTAACCCTATTGAAGATGAAAGAAGAAGATGGATACAGACTGGGCCCTGTCATTGCAAGAGTGCTGGAAGGAGCTGAGTTCTTTACTCCCTAGGCACAACGTAGGCAATATTGCGAGGAAAGAATTCAATCTTTCGATAGAATGCATTAGGACGCTGTGCTACCTGGCGTGATGAACTATACGGATTTTGAAGTAAGATGGTGGGCACTTAGTATACGATAAAAACGGTGCAGGAGGTCGTTTGTTAAAGCTTCTTCAACGCAAAACCAAACAAGTTTTTAAAAAATAAGCACTAATAAGGCGAACATCTCCCTATTGCCGAAGGCAGAACAGACAATTAAACCTTTTTGACTTAGAGCCAAAGCCGTTAGTCATTTACATGAACTTGGAGACTGGGGCTGCACACAGATAATTGAAATTACAAAAAACATACCTCTTAAGATTTAACTCAAACAGCGATTTGTAAACTATTAGCAGAAATTGATAAACGAGTTTAAGTGAGGAGATTCTAGAGAAATCATGAGCAACAAATTTAATTGATCATCCATGCCTGTGCGTGACCTCCGGGTAGGTCTCTTAAGAGCGCTTGTTACGGACTATAAGAGAAGACTAATGCTCCGGCACAGCAAAAACTTAGTAAGCTAGAGAGGAGAGATAGAAGAAAGAAAAAAAATATGCTGCTGATAAACAATTGAGGGCAGAGAAAAAGGCTAGAATACAGCAGGAAAATACAGGAGTTAATGGTGTAAAAGGGAGGGCAGTTAAACGCGATTTTCTATTATCTGAGAGAGATCTAGAATCTCAAACAACAGTGGCAAAGAAAATATAAAGAGATATGACTTCATGAAAACACTACGGTGGCATGAAAAGAAAAGAATATGGATTCTGTTTAGTAGGAAAGAGGGGATTACGTAGTTTGCATATTAAAGGCTGTTGGGGTTTGCTATCTATACATCATTTATGCTTTAACCGGCAGTGCCCCAACAGGAGGCAGTAGCGCTCCAGCTCTACCCGGTTTAATTGATGTTTAGAAAAACAATTACATCATCTAGCAACTTATTAAAGATGTAGCTGCCAAAAGCGCTTGATGCTATGCCTGGCATAATAGGCAGGTTGTTAGTTGGGTTTTTGTCTACTATTGGCAAAGTTGATGGTTATATGGCTGACCATATGTGGGACGTTAGGAGTGCTAGCTGCCGGATTAATTTTTTGTGAATAATAAGTATGGCTAATCCAGTAAAAAGTTAGAAACACAAACGAGGGCTGTCTTTTCGCCTAGTATGGCTGTCAGGGTGAGGCAGATAACTGGTGGCGTGGCTTTCTGGACTGCTTTCTCGGCTGGGGGCTGCCTTATTAACTGGATCGCTTTCTTCAGGGCTAGGTACTTTTTTTAAAATGGAGGGTGCAGGCCTGGCTGTGAAGCCTTGATTGTGCCTAAGTTTGATGTCTCCAGCTATGAGGATTTCGTTGTTATAATTCTGATCATGCCAATTGTAGGTTCTAAGGGCAGTGGGTAGCTGTATAATCCCATAGAACCTACAACAAAGTCAACCTGTGACCTAGCATGTGCAAGAACGTCTTGATACCTTTGTATTGCTGGCATGGTAAATTAACAGCAGAGTTTAGCATCTTCTAAATTAGCTAGAAAATTGTTGTTCTTGCATCAAAGCCTGTGTTTATCCCACTATACTAGGAGATGGGTCTGTGCTTGTGTCTCCTAATAGACCCAAACGGATGTCCTTATGGTATTCATTAAGTCTTTGCTACTCCTGGCTTGTTAGGCCCTTTACTTTCTCTATGATAAATGTTGTCCAGGCTATTAGGGTGTTTTTTGTTCTATGGATCCCCATAATCGGAACTTGTTTGTTTGGTTGTAAAAAAAAAATAGAGGTGTGGCCAGGCTAAGTTAGTCATAAGTTATTCTCTTTTACGCCCCACAAATATAATGTGCCTAATCCATGATTGCGGTCTAACTTTTGTCTAAAATCAGTTTGAATGTTCTATGTTAAATTCGTGGAGATTCTTTCACTATGCATTTGATTGTCCATTGGGCTTTTAAATGGATTAAACGCGCTGTCGCTTGGCGAGGAATACTTGCTGTTCAGTTGTATGTTCTGTACTGGAATAATAACATGGGAAAGTTATATACTGAACTTACTAAAAGATTGGGCCGTGGTTGAAATGGTTTGCATATGAAACACCGCAGTCCAGTTGTTGCGCATAGATGGAAACATTTAACTGATTTTGTTATTAAAACGTTCATAGGGCGGGATGACATTGTGATGGCATCTATCATTCTTTATGGCGGATTAATATTTTAGTTAGTGGGTTTCAAGTACTGACTTGGATGAACGTAGATTCATCTCACGGCGATAGTTAGATTGCGGAAGTTCCAATGATTTTTGGGATTATAAAACCGCCCTACATTGTAAGTGGCACTTTCGTTATATTTAAATGGTTCCATTTTTTTTAATTAGTTTTTTTTATAAGCGTTAGAAAAAGGATTGACATCTATATATACCAAAGCCAACAACCGATGGTGTGTTCGTAAATAGTACCCAATTGGACAATAGGGCGCGGGAGTTGTAGGGCTGACTCTTAAAGAAATTGGCTTTAAAGTTATGGTGGGGTTAACAATATCGAAGGGGGGCCCAGAATTAATTGGATTTAATGTTATTGATGAACAACCGGCAATCAAAGTAAACATATAACTACCTGATGGTTACTACAACTTTTGTTCTTTTAAAAGAAGTATCTTAGCGAATTTGGCATACTGCTGTGAATTAACGAGGCAAACCCTCAGATCTTTACTATAAATTTTCACTAGAAGAATAGAAGAGAGAGTAGCCTAATCTTACCTAGAGGCTTGCTCAATCTTAGGCTTTTCACAGGAGTGTAAATCTTTAGGAGTTAGTGCGATAGAAGATTGCTTAATCAATTTGAAGTAATAAACTTCTGATTTTCTTGTAAAACCCAATATTTAGTATGTCCATTTACAAACAGTTAAAACAGATACTAATTTTGTTTAATGCTATCCATAGACTGTTCTTAGGGCCCGTTGCCGTCCAATATAAGGCAGGGTTTTGCGGATTATCTGTTATATACGTTTGGCGGAGACAGTGAATTTAAGATTTTAATTGAGGGCTCTTTAAAAATCATTAGATGTTAAAAATAACTAATCAGACGGAAAGCCAGTTGCTTGTTTCGTAATTTATTATATAGTTCTTGAGGTTAGCGGAGCATATTAGAAAAGTAGTAAGGGCTCAAGTCTCGCGGACATTAATAGTGCGAAAGTAGAAAAGGCCGTGCGGTCAACTTTAATTTTTTTATGTCCTGAAAGAGAATGTAAATATGTTTGTTCACGATCGCCCATATTATTCTACACAGAAACCCCCGTTTTAATTTGCTGATTTTGCAATATTTGGCAATTTTGATGTGTTATTTTTTTTGTGAAAACAGGTGTTAAATTTGGTCAAAACTGATTATGAGATGGACGTGATTTGTATGTGAAAATGGGGGTTTTCGGGCAGAATAAGATGGTGAGCTTGAACGAAGATATTTACATTCTCTTCATCATCATCATCATCATCATCATCATCATCATCATCATCATCATCATCATCATCATCATCATCATCATCATCACTACCACTACCAAACACCATCACCACCACCACCACGACCACCACCATCATCAGCTCATCATCATCAGCTCGAACACTTACTCACAGAACTTTACAAAAATCATGTCTTATTATATGCAATCAATCGTTAGCTCTTAACTGACGTTACAGTAGCACACTCATAATTCACAAAGAGTCCCAACCCATAAAAAGACCAACCGTGTGTATATGTAATTATGCAAGCATCATGTAATCATTTATCACGGAAAAGAAGCTTTTTAAGCAAGTCTTAGAATTAGTGAGAGAATCTGTTTGGAAGACAGACATAGTTTTATTCCATCTGGTAAGGAATTAGAA
Organism: Conus ventricosus; assembly: GCA_018398815.1. Classification (NCBI taxonomy): domain Eukaryota; kingdom Metazoa; phylum Mollusca; class Gastropoda; order Neogastropoda; family Conidae; genus Conus; species Conus ventricosus. The sequence goes on from CM031595.1 coordinate 180,364,227, forward strand.
AGAAAAAGACCTGTCCGTGTTACAAGCTAAAACCGGACATCAGTATATTGAACGATTATATGAACACCAGCATAATGGACCATGCTATGAACACCAGTATAATGGACCATGATATGAACACCAGTATAATGGACCATGATATGAACACCAGTATAATGGACCATGATATGAACACCAGTATAATGGACCATGATATGAACACCAGCACAATGGACCATGATATGGACACCACTATAATGACCAAAAATAAGGACACCTGTATAATGGACAATAATATGGACACCACCATAATGACCAAAATATGGACACCTGTATAATGGACAATAATATGGACACCACTATAATGACCAAAATATGGACACCTGTATAATGGACAATAATATGGACACCACTATAAATGCCAAAATGTGGACACCACTACAATGGACCAAAATATGGACACCAATACAATGGACTATAATAATGCCACCAGTATATGGACAATAATATGGACACCAGTACAATGGACCATAATATGGACACCACTATTATGGACCAAAATATGGACACCTGCATAATGGACCATAATATGGTCACCAGTACAATGGACCATAATATGGACACCACTACAATGGACCAAAATATGGATGCCAGCAGCGAATCTGGAGATACTCTGATTCTCCAAGAAGACTAAACTGGATGAACCTGTTTTGCACGCTCAAGGGACACAACTCACCGGAGTTCATAACCTACGAGCAGACCTATTAAAGCACGAAGGGCTAGAGTCATCAAAATTCTGACTACAATCTACCAGAGAATGTGAGAAACAAAATAGTTACCAAAAGAGTGGATACAATTCTTGATCATATCTCAGCCACGAAAAGGAAAGTTGTCATCTGTCACTCTGTCCAAACTACATGATCATTGGTTACATTAGCCAGTAATGTACAGGATGCTGTGGAATATAATGCAAGGAAGACAGAAGACATCCCTGTGACAGAACAAGCACGACTCGTGCAGTGAAGGAAATACTCATCACACAGTTTGTAAAGAAATCCTTTCAACGCTAATGTGAGCTTTACCATCGACTCAGCAAAATTGAATTAGACACACAAAACGTATTACACTTATTAAATACACAACAGCAAACAGACAAGTAAACTTTCGACAAATATTCGACAAATAATTCTTCAGAAATGCCAACAGCAGAGATGAAAAAAAAGAGCTCAGAACAATACTCTCAAAATACGATCAGCATGAGCTGTTTTCTGTTTTTTTACGTTTAAAGAAATCTTATTTGTCAAAAAGCTACCAGTCTGTTTCGCATTCTGTGTAAATTTGCAGCATGGTTTGTGTATTAATTTGTATTTTGTCTTGTTTTCGGTAGTGAAACAATCCATTGTATTTTGCCATCAATACCCTGAAAGTCTTGACGCGGTCTGGCACAAAGATTTGTGCCAGTACCTGAGACACTGTAACCTCGACAATGACGTCATCAAGGTCAACCAGCACTTTAGAAACAAAATACAGCTCTGTTTCCAAGGAAATCTAAATAAATCAATGAAATCAGTGATTCCATCTAACAGTTCCATTCATCATCAGTAACTAAGGATATCAAAAATCCCAATTGAAAGACCTCTAAATCTGGATTCAATGATTATCACTTTGAAAGGAGTACTAATTTTCATCTACCATGTAAACAGTGGAGAACTAAACAAATGATCTCAAAAGAATAAAGGAAAGGATGAAGGAGGGAAAGAACAGACAAAAACAGAGGTGCCACGTATAAGGCATACACTTACCCTGTGCAGTGAAGCACCATTCACGACAGCAAACAGAGCAAACATTAATACTAGTCGCTTCATCTTGAACTCCGAAATATGGCTTTCTTTTGCTTTTCTTTTCTCTCTCGTTTTTCTTTTTTCTTTGTTGTTGTTGATGTTTTTTTTTAATTGTTGTCTTTACAGTGGTGCTCGTTCTTCCAACAGGCGATTGTAAAGCCCTATCAACTGACTGGTCAAGAATCCAACATCAAACTACTGCCATAGAAACAGCGTCATCTCTACCTCCCGGTATATCAATAGCAGGGCTTTATATAGCTGTGTAAAGTGACTAGCTGGGATCTCAATTAAGTGCCGAGCACTTATTACATGCAGAGGTTGTCAGTTGACGCTGTTAATATGTGGGAGATGGCAGCTGGCGTTATTCAGGCATTGATTTGGTGTCTGTGACTCGGCAACTTCACTTCAGTGGTTTTATTCCACAGCTTTTCATGACCTTGGATATTGGACAATCTGGATGGGTGCGCTCGCCCCGCGCGCTCACACTCACAGAAAAATCACACGCACACACACACACAACACACACACACACACACACACACACACACACATACTTTCGTATGCACACACACACACACACCGCACGCGCGCGCACGCGCTCGCGCGCGCCACGCGCTCGTGCGCGCCTACATCTACATATAGCAAACAAACATAGCTACACACACACACACACACACACACACACACACACACACACACACACACACACACACACACACACACACACACACACACACACACACACACATACGCTATCTCTCTCTCTCTCTGTGTCCCTCTCTCCCCCTCCCTCCCCCCCCCCTCTCTCTCTCTCTCTCTTCTCTCTCTCTCTCCTCTCCTCTCCTCTCTCTCTCTCATCTCTCTCTCTCTCTCTCTCTCTCAGGCAAGCCTATGATATGATGCTTTTAGAAATGGAAAAAGGTAAAGAAAACTGGGCTCATAAAGTAAAGAAAGTCCTTTCAGGACAGGTTTTGGAATAGTGTGGATGGCCCAGGAAATAGGGAATGAGCAACAGTTTATTGCGGAATTTAAAGACAGCTTATTTGTTCTTTTAAACAGAATTGGCACTCAGATATGGAAAGTAAAGAAAAGTATCGCTGGTTTTTCTCATTAAGAATGTGTTTCATTCTGAAAAGTTTCTCAGTGTCATAACAGATAGATGGCACAGAATAAAGTACGCAAGATTAGGTTGAGAACTTTAGGTTTTAATGCGAACAAAAGATGGTTTGAATGTGAAACATCCACAGAATCTCCTTGTCCTGCATGTAGACACATTATTGATGACTAAGAACACTTTTTGTGCCACTGTACTGCCAATAATGAAGTGTGGACAAATTGTTCACTTTTCCACTTACATAGAGCGAAAAGACAAAATGTTGCTGTCGTGTTATCATCAGATGATGAACTTGTAATTAAATCAGTTGCGAAATTCATCGCAGAAGCATTGAAAATTAGACAGATGAAGGATAGTGAAATTTGAGATAATGCATTATAAGAGATATCTGAATGAATATTATCATTCATCGCTAGTGGAAGAGATCAGTAAGATACATTGTCATCATTTGATCGAGTGGATGGTCCAGTCAGTCTTTAGGTTTTTTTTTTCTCTTCTTCTTCTTCTTCTTCTTCTTCTTCTTCTTCTTCTCTCTAATTGCATTACTACTGTGTGTGAGGACATAAGGAAATGTTATGAATTTATTTGTTTTAACCTTTGATTGGTGCACACTAGAATGAATGTGTACTATTTGTTTGCAGGAAAGAAGATTATTGTATTATGTTATTGTTCTGTTACCTCTCCCCCCTTGTCAAAAGACCTCTTGTAATGACAGTAAAATATCAAAGTGTCAAAGTGTCAAAAGTCTCTCTCTCTCTCTCTCTCTCTCTCTCTCCCCTCTCTCTCTCTCTCTCTCTCTCTCTCTCTCTCTCTCTCTCTCTCTCTCTCTCTCTCTCAAAAGCATTTGCTCTGTCGCTGTTATTTAACATCGATTTCACGTTCTCTCACACATCCTTATCATCCTATGATGCTATCATTACCGCTGGGCAATTCAAGCCGCTCCTCTGCATCTGCTCAGAAATATTTGCATCTATGCCAGTTAAAACGCAGGCCCTACATAGCTTGGCTGGCTTTGGCTTCATAGACCTATTCATGCTTTACTCCTGGAAGATGGTGTTGGCCACGGATAATTCATAGACGTGTGTCTATCTGATTTATTTATAGGTATGATGTAGTACACAATATGATTCTATATAACTTATTGCTTATATAACACATAGTATGGGGATTTGGCATCGATGTGATTTTGCCTTCTTCCAGCAATGTTGGTTCCAGGGACATATCACTCTATATCAATTCCAGAAACCTTGGTTTTATCATAGACTCCTCCCTTTCCATGCAACAACAGGTTATAAACATCTCCTGTAACTGCTACTGTGGAGCTCAAGGAGATCAATTCAGTTTGGAAGTTCGTTTCTGAAGATGCCGCCAAACATTTTGCCACTTGCTGTATTCTTTCAGGGTAGATGACTGTAAGTGTGGTTGTCCGGACTCTAGTCTTCATCCACTGCTCAAGGCCCAAAACTCTGCTGCTCACTTTATCTGCAAGGATCACCGTCATCAATACTGTAACTCCAGTGTTGATGAAACCCTTCTGGGCCCGTATTTGCACAAAAATTAACAAGATAACCTGCATCTGATACGTATTGTCACTGGCACCGCCCCTGCTTTTATCTCTCATCTAGTTACCTTCTCTCCGTTCCTCCTACGACTCGCGTCTTAATCGGCAAAACCACGTCAAACGTAAAGTACACAAACTTAAAAGAAAAATACTATTCCGCCGAGACGAAAGGGACAAACAAATTACAGGACAAAACACGACGCGTTTTGACCTATGTGGTCTTTTTCAGGCAAGATAAATCACATTCAGCACAACGGAAGCGTACATTATATTCATGACGTAAATTACATAGCTCTCTTTCCTTCCCTGTCTATGATTCTTGATTCTGAAACTGTCTTCCATTTAATATTACGCATTTCATATCCGTGGGATCTTTCTAATTCAGCCTTAAAACTTCTTTACAAACATGCATCTCTGGATTCAGAATCTTCCAAATGTTTTGTAGTTTGTTCTTATTTTCCATCTATGTGTTTAAGAGATTGCGTGGGTGCATTAAAATGTTCTTTGTAAGCGTCAAGATGCACAAGTAAAACGCTATACAGATGTCATTCATTATCATTTTCATCAAAATATAAGGCACTGTACGCAGTATAGGACAGGATAACATGAGAGAGCGAGACAAGACAGACAGAAGAGGGCATACGCGCGCATCGTGTCTGTTGAAACCGAGGCTAATAAAGAGACGTGGTTAAACCTGTTGTACATTAATTAACTCTGTGAATTAATCGATGCTGCCCATCGTTTGTGTCGGGGATTTTGCTAAGCCCAGTTTGTATAGATAATAGCCAGCATAGCGCCACTCCTTCATGTAACCCGGAGCATTGGACAGGTAATACGATCGGCGACATAACACGGCGGCTGTTGGCCTGTTGCCACGCTCATTTCTCATTGCCTTGTTTATTGCTGTATGATTAGAGTATTGACAGGGGTATCAGATGGAATTGCTGTGTTTGGAACATTAAAGGGAACGGCTGTCTTCGGGACTCCTGTGAGAACTACTATGTTTGGGACACCAGAGGGAACTGTTGTGTTTGGGACACCAGAGGGAACTGTTGTGTTTGGGACACCAGAGGGAAATGCTGTGTTTGGGACACCAGAGGGAACTGCTGTGTTTGGGACACCAGAGGGAACTGCTGTGTTTGGGACACCAGAGGGAACTGCTGTGTTTGGGACACCAGAGGGAAATGCTGTGTTTGGGACACCAGAGGGAAATGCTGTGTTTGGGACACCAGAGGGAACTGCTGTGTTTGGGACACCAGAGGGAACTGCTGTGTTTGGGACATCAAAGGGAACTGCTGTGTTTGGGACACCGGAGGGAACTGATGTGTTTGGGACACCAGAGGGAACTGCTGTGTTTGGGACATCAAAGGGAACTGCTGTGTTTGGGACACCAGAGGAACCTGCTGTGTTTAAGACACCAGATCAGGGAATTGTTGTGTTTGGGACTCCAGAGGGAACTGCTTAGCAATGAACAACGAGGGAAAACGCACTCCAGAAGAGTCTCGGTTGATGGAAATAAAGTATGTGACCCCTGATAAGATCAGCTTCATTCTCTGATGTTTATAGGACCCCTGCCCCCGAATACAAACCAGCTGGTGAAATGGGGAAAACGTGAGGACCTTGAGCATTCACTCCGTCTGAGCTAATGCAAAGCTGTGGTAAGCCAAGCAAGGTGAACATGGAGACACAGCCAGGTGCTTTGATAGACCACACATACGATTAGCACAGCCAGGGAAACATCATGCCATCACAAACTCCAGCAACATTTTTAATACAGATGAGACAACAAACCATGGTGTGGAACAGCCGGAACATCCAGACCAGGGTGACTGGGAGAGCACGGCACGTATTCCAGAAGACCCCCCCCCCCCCCCCCCCCCCAAAAAAAAAAAAAAAAAAAAAAAAAAAAATCAGTTAAAAGAGGTGCAGAAGACTGGATATAATACACCACTCAGATTTATCAAACTGATTTATTCTGATTGGATTTATGAAAGTAGAATGGAGGAAGCTCGTGTCTATATGACCGAGACGTTTGTCAGTCTACTCAGCAACTTTGGGGTATTTGGCTCCCGAGCCAAAGAGCTCGCCGTATAGCTTGAAGCAAGAAGGTTTGCAAATGCATCTGCCGATTGTCTCGTGAAACAGCAGTCATTTCTATTAATGTGAAGACCACAGCCGTGTAGGCAATGGCAGAAGCAGCTGTAAAGAGTTCTAGCCAGATCTGGTCACGACAATGAACGTCACACGGCTCAGGGCTTCAACTTCCCCATTTAAAGGAACAAACACATGAGGGCAGAAAGGCATCCTGAATGCGGCCATGTTCCCCTAGAGTGTGAAGAGTTCAGGATGAACAAGTGCGCATGGTGGAGGCTTCTTCTCTGAACATCTTCCGATGCCCAGTTTTTCCGTACAAAATCTTTCTGTTTACACGTGGTAGACCATTCACTTCCGGGAATTGTCTTGAGGACTTTCAAGAAAGACTGAATGACACTGGGAAAAACCAGACTTACTGGGCCTATGGGTTAATTCCCCACCTTGCCTATCTACATCTTACTTCTAGTTCCAAGAAACGAAAAATGCTCTTATGATTCTTTGAAAAGGACGGGAGGGTGAGGGGGTGGGGGTTGGGGGTTGAGGGTAAGAATGACGAATTCATCAGCGGCAACTTCATTACCACTGGGAAATCCACAACGAACTACACGCACAGAAAAAGAGGAATTCCCATGTGTCTGTGAAAGGAAACGCCCCACAAAGCGTGATATGAAATCGGCATGACGGAAAGAAGGCTGCATTAACACTCTTACCAATGAACAGCACCACGCCGTGCCAGCACGTAAAAGGCCAGAAACTCGAGGACAGGATTCATGCTGCCGTCCAAGGACATCGACGTTGATTACTCAGACAAAAATTAACACAGGCTTGCGATGCCACAAGCTCAATTTGCTGTCCGAAAGTGCCCAAGAGAAGTAGTAGATATTTGATGAAAAAAGTCCGCTAAGTGGAGGCGTTGATAGGAAAGAGCACACTGGAGAACAAACTAACAACATCGGGAAACATTGTAATGTAGGAGAAGGGTTGAAAGTGGTGAACACGACAGTTTGACAATGTCAGCACACCAAACATCACTGCTTAAGAAAACCCCAAACGCTTTGTATCAAACGACAAAATATTACAATCAGGAAGAAAATGTCAGTTAGAAACCAAAGGTTTTGCATTGTGAGTAAGAGTCAGATTAATAAACCGACATTGGGGAAAAAATAGGAGGTTGGAGGCTCCACTAAGACAAAAAAGCCTCCCCCCCCCCCCCCCCTCCTCCTCAAAGAAAAGGGGGAGGCTGAAGAAAAAAAAAAGGCCGTAAACTGACACCACACAGTTATATTCCTCTCCCCGTTCTGTTCACCCATCCTGGCCCTGATATTGCCTCAGGTAGAGGGCGTGCTTGCCGCCTGGCTGGTCTGTGCATTCCGCCCATCCTGGCCCTGATATTGCCTCAGGTAGAGGGCGTGCTTGCCGCCTGGCTGGTCTGTGCATTCCGGAGGGCCTAGAACCGTGTGTACAGAGGGAGCCCTCAGCAGATTTAGGGTCAGTGCTGAGAAATACTGCGTGCTAGCAATACTGGCCCCATCCTCGCATGATGAAAAGTGTGTTCCCCTTTTACACTTTTATCAAAGTAGCATATAAAAGGAGAAGAAAGGGGGAAAATGAAGTAGAAGAAAACTGTGGAAAAAAGGGAGATTGGAAAGGTGTGTGTGTGTGTGTGTGTGTGTGTGTGTGTGTGTGTGTGTGTGTGTGTGTGTGTGTGTGTCTATATTTCAGATTCTTTATGTGGAGTATAAGGGTTGTATACGAGACCCAGGAAGCCTATAAGGTAAGTATTCTGCGCTCGTCTGCAGCCTTTGTGCCCCCCCCCCCCTCCCCCGCCATCCACATCACTTAAGATTTCGGTTGTTTTATATGATAGTGAATAATTTGCAGAGCCTGCACCGAAATGTACACTTGCTATGATTTGTAGGCTGTTTTTGTTACATTTGTTCCAGTTTTGTACCTTTGTTCAGAAGTTTCTGAGTGTTAGTGCCAGTAGTGTGTATTCAGTGCATTTTTCGAGACAATGAATTCAAATTTTGTTCAGCTTTAATAGGCTATTGCATGTTTCCCCCCTGTAAGTGAGTAGGCCTATATGAATATTTCCATAAAAGATCTGTTTGAAAATAGAATTTCTAGTTTTCTTGTCGACAGACACAGCAGCCAAAGTAGACTAACTGGACAAGATCAGCGTCTTGACTAATCCAAGTTATGTATGTACCGCTCTATCCACAACTCGTCATCTTTCAGAGAATGTGAAATCTATTGACTATAGTCTGCCTAAATATGAAATATTTGTGTTCGATTCAAATCAGGATATATTAATTTAAGTATGGTTTATAGGCTATGTGCTAAGACAAGGCAGCGTAGGCTGGAGCGTACACAGCGAGTGGCAGTACGCTTCATTGCCAGAGACTACAAATCTAGAACATCTGGCTTCGTAACGGGCCTCCTGAGGAAACATGAGCTCCCTGCCCTCCAGGAACGACGCCAGAGCCTGCGGCTGACCTTCTTTTACAGGGTGGTCGAGGGGCTGGTGCCAGCAATCCCTCCTGAGCAGTTCCTTGTGCCTCAACAACCCGGCCGACGCATCCGCCGTCCGCCAAGAAGAGCAGACTTCGTCGTCAACAACTCAGTGAAGAACTACACACGCAACAACGACAGGTGCTGCACAGTCCCTCGAATGAGACTATAAACCGAGGTTCCGTGTGTGAACGCATGCACAACATCTTGCACACACGTAAAATCCCATCACCAACTTTCGGAAGAGAAGGCCAGTTTGGCCGTTGGTATGGATGACACGCTACACATAGCATGCACCTTCCCCGAAGTTGGAGTATGGCTGCCTTAATGGCGGGATAAAAAACGGTCATACACACGCAAGTGTCAGAATCTTCAACTCGATGAAGGTGGACACTCAAAGAAAGAAGAAGAAGAAGTCCCAAACTGCAGCACAGAGCAGTGTAAACAATCCTCTTTTCCTCTTTATTTGGTGGGACCAACTGGACAATAGTGTTGTGCACTCAGTCAGTACTGAGGCCTTCAAGCAGGCGGTGGCCAAAGCCACTAACTTTTTCACTGCGCACCCCATCCGTTGCGTCGACACCAGATTCCTGGATGCAGCAACGTATACCGACAGATACAGATACAGCAAGTCTTCTGGCCATTTCAATGTGACTGGCTATGAAACTGAACGAAATTCGTCAGTAAAATTAGCAGGGGTAATCAGAAACGAAATCTTACCCCTTGCAATAGCATAACCCTCAACTCTTTCCCCTTCCATTCTTCCTGCTCCCTCCCTCACCTCTCCTTCTCCTAGTTCTCCCAAATTGATCTGATCAATACTTCATTGCAAATTTCCTCTTCGGACATTGGGGAAGCCCAACATATGAAGTCAGCAACCACGGGCTCTGTACAGGGGCAGTCACTCCTGTCTATAATTTGTGACAAGAACAATAACTCTGACGAGCGTTTCCGCTCACGAAACTTTTAAGAAAATCATGCAGCGAGGCACGTTTATTACTCGCAGTGCTCTGATATCATGCGCTGTGAGATCTCAGTTGTCATCAAAAGTGAAGAAGATGGCCTCGAGGGTTAAAATATTTCCACAGTTGCAGCGTCTTTTGTGTAACACAGGCTTTCTTCGCCGTTCAGAATGTGTATTATATGCCCCTCTAGCTTCCAGAAGCAGACAACAATCCGCGAAAGGTCACGATCACTTGCATTACCGGCAGCCTCCGTCACGAGAGTGCAGCTCAGGGGGTGGTTGGGGAGAGGATGGAGACGGGCGCCACAGATTCCCAGTCAAGTTGATGGACTTTCCAGAAAGAACGATGCCAGATATTGTGAAATCGTTTAGAAACCGGTTCTTCAGTTTCTTGATAAAAGGCTATTATGACACAACATTCTCTCTCGATGGTTTCTTGGAAGGAGCAGTTCAGGTACTCATTCCACCAAATTGGAACTTTAGATTATTTCAATTTGCCGTAGTCTCACCCAGTTTTTTTTTCCTCCCTACTTTTTAATCAAAAAATAAGAGTTTACAAGTGTGCTGAAAGAGGACAGAGCGCTGAAGATATGAATACAACCGTGGCATATTTGTCAGCCATACATATAGGCCTAATCCTTACACAGTTTTAACTTCACGGGAAAGGACAAAATCAACAATAATAATAATAATGATAATAACAGTAATAATAACAACAATGGGAACAACAGTAATAGTGATGATGATAACAATGACAACAATAACAATAATGACAACAATATAGATAACTGCAAAGAATCATAGCAGATAATATCTGTATTCTTGCCCAGTATATTCAAATGTAATTTATTGAAAAAGAAATGAATGAAAGAAATATTAAAACATAGCTTTGATGATTTACTTGAGCTTCTTTTCATCAAATAATTGAACAGAGTATATTTATAAATAAATCAAATTATATTTTATGTATGAAAGAAGAAAATATTTCAGCTGAAAAAGGGGAAAGTTAGAAAAAAAAGTTCCATATCCGATTAGTCATAGGGCAGTGAACTGTCAGAGGTTCACTATGTTTAGGGCTCGGCAAGATGAAACCAGGGCCCACCCCTCTCTTTGGGTGATCTTCAACTTTCCCTTAACTGAACTGGGTACCCATTTACCACAGCAAAGGACATAGCTTAAATGAAATTCAATGTCTGTGTGGGAGAGGAATAGGTAGCTTCAAAATTATTATAAAATGTAAGGAATACTGAAGAAAGTCTGCATTCAATAAAAAGAAGCTGATATCTTTTTGTTAAAAAACAACTAATGGCAGCTGTAAACTGCGATTGCAAGCAATTAAGGACATAGCTTAAATGAAATTCACTGTGTAGGAGAGGATTAGGTAGCTTCAAAATTATTACAAAATGTAAGGATGTAGCACAGTATTCTTTCAGGCCTTTCTACAAGATAGTAAAACTGAAAGGATTTCCTTTCTGACCCCACCTCCAGTCCCCATATTCTCCCACCCTTCCTCATCCTCTTCCCACCCTTCCTCATCCTTCTTCCCACCCTTCCTCATCCTTCTTCCCACCCTTCCTCATCCTTCTTCCCACCCTTCCTCATCCTTCTTCCCACCCTTCCTCATCCTTCTCCTCCCACCTCTTCCCACTCCCTTCTTCCCACCCTTCCTCATCGTTCTTCCCACCCTTCTTCATCCTTCTTCCCACCCTTCCTCATCCTTCTTCCCACCCTTCCTCATCCTTCTTCCCACCCTTCTTCATCCTTCTTCCCACCCTTCTTCATCCTTCTTCCCACCCTTCTTCATCCTTCTTCCCACCCTTCCTCATCCTTCTTCCCACCCTTCCTCATCCTTCTTCCCACCCTTCCTCATCCTTCTCCACCTTCCTCATCCTTCTTCCCACCTTCTCATCCTTCTTCCCACCCTTCCTCATCCTTCTTCCCACCCTTCCTCATCCTTCTTCCCACCCTTCCTCATCCTTCTTCCCACCCTTCCTCATCCTTCTTCCCACCCTTCCTCATCCTTCTTCCCACCCTTTTGGTTGTGTGACAGCTTCCAGTTCTGTTGATCGTAAGTGTTCAACAACAAATGTAACTTTAGACATGCTCTTAAGATCTTGTTAGCATATTTACCTGACGATTGAAATCCATTCAAGGCGTTTTCAGATTTTTCTCATCCATTGTGTTGCAATGGTCAGGCATTCCTGAAATGTGTGTGTGTGTGTGTGTGTGTGTGTGTGTGTGTGTGTGTTTGAGTAAGAAGCCCAAGCAGTTAAAATCATGTTGTCATGTAGCTCTGGAAGTGAGGATTTGAGAGAGCAGCATTTGAAAATTATTGTATGAGAATGGTTTGGGCATTTTCCCTTTTGTTTATGATTAATTGATCTAAAAAAGACAAAAAAACCCACCAGGATTTGTCTCCATCTGACTAGACCTTTTGTAGACCAAACGCAAAGTAATCCTTGCACTTGCAGCTTATGAAGTAAATTATGGGGTCACTATGGTAATTATTTTCAGATCATACAGTCTGTAAATTTTGCAACTTAAATCTGGTTGTAACAGAAACACTGATAGACACATGCCTTATTTGCAGCAATTTTGTCAGCTGCTTGCATTTAGATAGATTTCCTCGTTTTCTTTTTTAAAGGGAAATATTTTGAGAGAAAATATCTTAGCGCAAAAGGAAATCATTAAAAAAAATATGATCAAAAACTTTGTAAAGGCATGTTCTACAGGTGGTCTCTGATCTTTAACTTCGGGTAGTTGTTCAAAAGATTGCTTTGTGAGCAAAGGACAGCAGATGGAGCAAATCTTTCCTGAGTATGATGACTTTGAATTGTCGATAATGATGAAACAAAATGGCTTCAGTTGATATGTATAATTCAGCTGGCAAAACTACTTTGACATGTGTATTCACTGTAATTTCTAATACCATATGGACCCATTGCAAATTTCACAGATTTTAGAGAAAACTTCAAGCTTGTGCTATTTCTATACCTCATGCATGAGAGAACATTGTTTACATGTACTGTATATGTTCTCTGCAGGCGGTGTCGTGTGTGTCTTCCTACATATCTGAGGGCAATTTTGACGACCTTAAAGGGCTGGTGGCAGAAGAGGTGACTGATTTGGGGTTTTTTTTCCCCTTCAGTTTTGATGGTGATCATGGCATAACTTTATTGATGGTGGTTTGTCCTGTACTCTGTCTGTATCCTTGGCGGTAACTAACCCCCTCTCTTGCTAAATTTTGCTTCATTTTCCGCCCTCAGTCACTCTGTTTCGAAACTTTAATGGTGATGTTTTAACTCTGTATTATAATTGGTAAATAGCGGTAACCACTGTAAAAATAGCGTTATTACAGTATTTCACCAAATCTTTTTCTTCACTCACTACTTCTCTCCACCCCTGTCACCTATCTGTACCTCCCAACTCCTCCTTACATCTCTAAATATTGTAACCTGATTGTCTGATCGTATAAAGAAATATTCTTCTCTCTCTCTCTCTCTCTCTCTCTCTCTCTCTCTCTCTCTCTCTCTCTCTCTCTCCACCACACACACACACACACACACACACACACACACACACACACACACACACCACACACACACATATATATATTATATATATCCCTCCTTCGTTTTGTAAGTCATAGGTTTCAGTTTCATCAAGGAGGCGTCACTGTGTGCGGACTAGTCCATATACGCTACACCACATCCGCTAAGTTTTGAGACTGGTACACTATGCATGATTTGAAGCTGATGGATAAATGAATTAACAACAAAGATGAGTCATAGGAATCCTACGAAACTCCAGTTCCCATAACTAAAATTCACCTATGTGAAACAAGTCTTTGTTATTCAGATTCTTCTGCCTGAGCTTAAATGTCATTGCAGTTCTGAATATCATGGAAAAAAAAATGTTTACATATTTCACACCCTCTAATTAGTCATATAAATTTATGTTATAATTCATATTACGAATGCTTATGCACTTTCAAGTTCCTCTCTAGCTTCACACAATATCACCAACACTTTTTTTCATACTTGCCTACAGTCATTATTGTAGCCATAATTTACAAGTATTGCTCATTCAAAATAATTTCCTTCTGTAAATGGTGATTGGACACACTATGGCTATGATGTAAATGACAACCACTTAAGTTTTGCCATGTACTTTATGTTGTATACATATATGTGAGAACAAGAGTACTGCTCATACCAGCATAAGTACTTTTTTCTGCTTTTTACTTCTTCCCTTTTCTTCCATTCATTTTGGCTTTTATACATATTTATTTATTTATTTAATTCCCTTAATGGTAATAACGCAGGAATTTCCTCTCTCTCTCTCTCTCTCTCTCTCTCTCTCTCTCTCTCTCTCTCTCTCTCTCTCTCTCTCTCTCTCTCTCTCTCTCTGTGTTCTCTCACACTTATTGTTTCTTTAATTAAAGTGACCTGTTTTTTCTTCAGCCCTGATGTGGCCCTCTGCGGTCGGCTGGGCTATAAGCAACATTATCTCCTACCTGTTTTTTCTTTCATTTTTATTGTCACTGCCTGCTTCTGGTTAGTACAGAATTGCAATGATCTGTCTGATAGCTGTGTGTAATGACTTGCTGTAAAGAAATTAACTAGGTTATTTTCAGGTTTAGGGGCGATGATTATTTCATCATAGTCTCGCGGTTTATATGCCCCTTCTTTGTGTGCTCTTTTATTTGTCAGGTCTATAGCCAGCCCAGTTTTTATTTTCGACCATCAAAGTCGAACATGATGTCGGTAATTGTTTTATGCTTATCGATAAGATTTTTAAAAGAGTTAGTATTTGGTGCACGTTTGATGTTCGGAGTTAGTTTATTCCAAATTGATGCTATCCTCTGGCTGAAGGAATATTTATATATTAGTATTCAATTGCTGTATTTGTACTTTGTCACAACTGTTACAGGTTATATTGGTTAGTGCAGGTTAAAAAAAATGCTTGATCAATATCATCTAGGTTATTGAAAATTTAAAAAGTTTGGATTAGATCTATGCCTTGGTCATAAAGGGATGAAATCCATAGTAACTATAAGTGGAGTTTGGTGGTGGTGATGGTGAAGAGGGATGGTGATGAAATCCATAGTAACTGTAAGTGGAGTTTGGTGGTGGGGATGGTGAAGAGGGATGGTGATGAAATCCATAGTAACTGTAAGTGGAGTTTGGTGGTGGTGATGGTGAAGAGGGATGGTGATGAAATCCATAGTAACTGTAAGTGGAGTTTGGTGGTGGTGATGGTGAAGAGGGATGGTGATGAAATCCATAGTAACTGTAAGTGGAGTTTGGTGGTGGTGATGGTGAAGAGGGATGGTGATGAAATCCATATTAACTGTAAGTGGAGTTTGGTGGTGGTGATGGTGAAGAGGGATGGTGATGAAATCCATATTAACTGTAAGTGGAGTTTGGTGGTGGTGATGGTGAAGAGGGATGGTGATGAAATCCATATTAACTGTAAGTGGAGTTTGGTGGTGGTGATGGTGAAGAGGGATGGTGGCTGGGGTGAGGGATGTGGACTTTGGGGGGGGGGGGGGGGGGGGTTAATGGTGGATATCAAGCAGGGGAGGGAAGGTAAAAAGCTGTGAGACGTGTGACTGTTGTAAGAATCATAACATCATGTGTTTCGTTATAATCACACCATCTTCATTTGTCTGTCTATGATCAGGATTGTTATATGAGACAACATCTGTTCTTGTACCTACAATCAGAATGTCCTGTAATATTCTGTGTCTTATTTACAGGCTGTTCCTGAGATACAAACAACTATGCAGATTTAACTTATCAGCAACGGCGATGGCTAAAAGTGAAATCGTCGGAAATCATCGGCAAGTTCGTCTATGAAATTGGCATGATGTTTGATGATGACACAGGTAAGCGATGCATTGTTTGAAGTTTCTGTGTCTAGTTGGCGTCATAAAATACGCAGAGGGTCAAACTGGATTATTTCAGAAACTGTGTATTGGTTGTTAATCCTCCTGTCCTCCCCCCCCTCCTCCTCCCCTTCCCACCTTCCTCTTCTCCCTGTTCCCCCTTGTTCCCTTCCTTCGTCCTTCCACACACTTTATTTTTCAAGAAGTAGTATACTTCATTAAAGGGTTTTTAAAAGGTATTTATACCTCAACTACAACATTTTAGAGTGTATAATAAAGGAAACTCTTGCCGAATGTTGGAAGTCAGGTGTTCTTGTGATGATGTTTTGACTTGACAGCTGACTTTGTAAGTTTGTATTGTCTGCTACATAGTTTCCACAGATCGGCCAGTTGACTTTGTAAGTTTGTATTGTCTGCTACATAGTTTCCACAGGTCGGCCAGTTGACTTTGTAAGTTTGTATGGTCTACTACATAGTTTCCACAGATCGGCCAGTTGACTTTGTAAGTTTGTATGGTCTGCTACATAGTTTCCACAGATCGGCCAGTTGACTTTGTAAGTCTGCTACATAGTTTCCACAGATCGGCCAGTTGACTTTGTAAGTTTGTATTGTCTGCTACATAGTTTCCACAGATCGGCCAGTTGACTTTGTAAGTTTGTATGGTCTACTACATAGTTTCCACAGATCGGCCAGTTGACTTTGTAAGTTTGTATGGTCTGCTACATAGTTTCCACAGATCGGCCAGTTGACTTTGTAAGTTTGTATGGTCTACTACATAGTTTCCACAGATCGGCCAGTTGACTTTGTAAGTTTGTATGGTCTGCTACATAGTTTCCACAGATCGGCCAGTTGACTTTGTAAGTTTGTATGGTCTGCTACATAGTTTCCACGGATTGGCCTGCTGTTTTTTTGTTTTTGTTTTTGTTTGCTAAGCAGATTTCTTTTGCCATGGTGTTTTGAAGGATTCCTGAATATCTGTTTCTTTCATTTTTGTCTTGTTTTTAATGTCGCGGTAAGTAGCACTTAGGTGATGTCATCATTATCTAATGACAGAGCGTGTTGTTTTATTGAAACAAAAAAGCTTGCTTTGCTATCTTTGTGTATGTTTGTGTGTGTGTGTATGTATGTGTATGAGTGAATTCCCTTGAAATCACTTCGTTCAAAACAGAAGAAATGTGCAAAGGAAGACTTTTGTCGAAATGCAGTCTGTTGGATTCTGAGGAGGACACCTGTCAAACAAAACTTTGCCCAGTTTCAAGCTGAGGAGAACACCTGTCAAACAAAACATTGCTCGGTTTCAAGCTGAGGAGAACACATTTCCAACAAAACATTGCCCAGTTTCAAGCTGAGGAGAACACCTGTCAAACAAAACTTTGCCCAGTTTCAAGCTGAGGAGAACACATTTCCAACAAAACATTGCCCAGTTTCAAGCTGAGGAGAACACCTGTCAAACAAAACATTGCCCAGTTTCAAGCTGAGGAGAACACATTTCCAACAAAACATTGCCCAGTTTCAAGCTGAGGAGAACACCTGTCAAACAAACTTTGCCCAGTTTCAAGCTGAGGAGAACACATTTCCAACAAAACATTGCCCAGTTTCAAGCTGAGGAGAACACCTGTCAAACAAAACTTTGCCCAGTTTCAAGCTGAGGAGAACACCTGTCAAACAAAACTTTGCCCAGTTTCAAGCTGAGGAGAACACATTTCCAACAAAACATTGCTCAGTTTCAAGCTGAGGAGAACACCTGTCAAACAAAACATTGCCCAGTTTCAAGCTGAGGAGAACACCTGTCAAACAAAACATTGCTCAGTTTCAAGCTGAGGAGAACACATTTCCAACAAAACATTGCTCAGTTTCAAGCTGAGGAGAACACCTGTCAAACAAAACATTGCCCAGTTTCAAGCTGAGGAGAACACCTGTCAAACAAAACATTGCCCAGTTTCAAGCTGAGGAGAACACATTTCCAACAAAACATTGCTCAGTTTCAAGCTGAGGAGAACACCTGTCAAACAAAACATTGCCCAGTTTCAAGCTGAGGAGAACACCTGTCAAACAAAACATTGCCCAGTTTCAAGCTGAGGAGAACACATTTCCAACAAAACATTGCTCAGTTTCAAGCTGAGGAGAACACCTGTCAAACAAAACATTGCCCAGTTTCAAGCTGAGGAGAACACATTTCCAACAAAACATTGCTCAGTTTCAAGCTGAGGAGAACACCTTTCAAACTAAACATTGCCCAGTTTCAAGCTGAGGAGAACACATTTCCAACAAAACATTGCTCAGTTTCAAGCTGAGGAGAACACATTTCCAACAAAACATTGCTCAGTTTCAAGCTGAGAACACCTTTCAAACCCAAACATTGCTCAGTTTCAAGCTGAGGAGAACACATTTCCAACAAAACATTGCTCAGTTTTCAAGCTGAGGAGAACACCTTTCAAACTAAACATTGCTCAGTTTCAAGCTGAGGAGAACACATTTCCAACAAAACATTGCTCAGTTTCAAGCTGAGGAGAACACATTTCCAACAAAACATTGCTCAGTTTCAAGCTGAGGAGAACACCTTTCAAACTAAACATTGCACGGTTTTAGGCTACGTTCACCCTAAACCCGGCAAATTGCCGTCAGCCAGTTGCCGTTGGCAACTTGCCGCCACCACTGTTCACGGTAGAGCCCGAAGTTGCTGTCGGGCGAATTGCTGCCACACTACTTTGTAAACAAAGATGGCGCTTTCCAGGCGGAAGAGACGCATATTGCTGTGGTGGATTTTACAAAACAGATCATTGAAAGGGAATTCTCGCAAATATGGTGTTCACCCAATTCACCGCAAATCGCAGAGTGCATGGAGAATACCATAATTTGATTCCGCAAGTGATGAACGATACCCAGAAATGTGTCGAATACATACGGATGCGACCAGAGACTTTTCAAGATCTGCTTAACCAATGCCGTGAAGATTTGACAAAGCAGTCTACAAATTTTCAAATGCCTATTTCGCCAGCGGAGCGCTTGATTGTAACACTGAGGTAAGTATTTAGCTGTATATAACAGTTACATGAATGAGAGAAAGAAGAGGGGGAGAGGGTGGCGAGAGAGAGAGAGAGAGAGAGAGCGGGATGGATGAAGGGAGGGAGGGGTGGGAGAGAGAGAGAGAGAAGGGTTATATGTCAATCCAATACATGCATGAACACACACACACACAACACACACACACACACACACACACACACACACACACACACACACACACAAACGCGCGCGCGCACGTTCGCACACACACACAGAAAGAGAGAGACAGAAAGAGAGAGAGGGTGCGCAAAGAAATTAATTGATACGTACATGACAAATGTTATTTGTTTCCTTTAATTGCTCAATATTTGAAGATTACATTGAGTAGTATTAGTCTAGCTGACTTGAAATGACTGGAATTGTTACCTGGACTGGAATTGACTAGAATTGTTATTCATTTTCATGATCCACTTTCTGCTACTGATTATTGAATGATGACATGGAGTAGTAATCATCATAAGTGGCTCTTGGAGAAATGGGAGTGTATCTAGGATCTTGAAGCCCTGAACCAAAGTGTTGAGCACCCATGGAACGTGAAGCAGACGGCTCTGCTGCTGAATTTTGTGGTTTGCTGGATTGCTTCAGATGTTTCAAAAGCAAGCTTTGCACTTCTGTTTTGAATTCCATAACCTGGATGTCGTTCAATTTCTTCATGGAAGGAAGCAAACTTTTGAAAAAAAGTTCATTCTCGTCCACAGCTTCTGGTTCTTTTAGGGCTTTAAGAACTTCCATGTTGAAGTCTGTGTTGCAGTCCCCCTTCCTTTTCTCTGCTGCTGAGGTGTCTTGAATGTTTTCTGTGGTAGGCTGTCATCTGAAGACGGTGGGGCAGGACTTGGCTGGGATTCGATGTCCTGGGAGTCCTGGGAGTCCACATTGTCTTCCAGCTGCTGATCCTCGTAGTTTCAGATTCCCCCCCGTTTCGCGGCTGCTGTAGTAGGGGATCAGGAAAGACATGGCATCGAAGAGATACCATTTCTTTTTCTTGCTGGCGGCCTGCCCTGATTTTGTTGTCTTGGCCTCCCTGTATTTCTTTAGAAAGTAGTCCCTCAAAGTCCCCCATTTGTTTCTGCAGGCAGCCACTGAAAAGACAAAACAAAAACACACAAGCTATAGCTGATAGCAAATAGTGTAAAATGCAGAGAGACTTTTACATTATCTGATTTTAAAAAATATATATATATGTATGTACATATGTACGTACGTATGTATGTATATATGTATATATATGTATTTATGTATTTATTTATGTATTTATTTATGTATTTATTTATTTTCAGGTTCTTGGCAACAGGCGAGTCCTTCAGGTCACTTTCCTTCTATTTTAGAATGGGTCTTTCGACTGTACAAGGAATCGTCCTAGAAACAATAAACGTGATTTGGGCAAGACTGCACCCCGAACAACTGCCTGTTCCAGATGTGAAGATATGGGAACAATTGGCGAAAGAGTTTTTCACTCGATGGAATTTTCCTCAATGTGTCGGTGCAATGGACGTGAAGCATATTCACCTAAAAGCGCCATTTAACTCTGGGTCGAAATACTACAATTACAAGGGATTTCACTCCATTGTTTTGATGGCAATCGTGGATGCGAAAGGGAGATTTCTTGTGGTAGATGTAGGTGCTTACGGAAGCCGCAGCGACGGAGGTATCTTTCAAGAATCACCTTTCGGGAGACTGCTGGCAGAAAACAAACTTCAGCTACCAAAACCAACAAAGATCCCGAACACTGACATTGACCTACCCTTTGTATTTGTGGGTGATGAAGCTTTCCCTCTGCTTGAAAACATTATGAGACCATTCCCAAGACGCAATTTGACATATGAAAAGCGGATTTTCAATTACAGACTTTCTCGAGCTCGTAGACAAGTGGAATGCGCTTTTGGGCTGGCTTCTAGCATGTGGCGTGTTTTGCGGAAGCCAATCGAGGTGCAAGTAGACTTTGCAATTGACATTGTCAAACTGTCTGTGTACTGCACAACTTTGTTCAAAACAAGGAGCCTGAACGCACACTGCTTCCAGATGTACAGCAGAACAACTTCCAACTGACAGACCTGCCGTCAAGCAATGCAAGAGCAAGCGGTCATGCAACGTCAGTGCGAGATACCTTGATGGCGTATTTCACGTCACCATCTGGGAGTCTGTCTTGGCAGAATGACATGATCTGCAACTAGTGTAACGGAAATGGTGGACTCTAAATATGTGAAATATCAGCCAAACATGATAATCATGGCACAACATCACAAACATGTTATGATTACAATTAACCACTCATCTGACTCATTTGTGGTGATTTCTCACACACACCCACACACACACGCACACACACACACACACACACACACACACACACACACACACACACACTTATTGACTGAGCATACAAATGGCAAATTGCTTGTTTGTTTTGTTTTTGTTCTTTTTTGTTGTTTTTTTTTTTGCTTCTTTTTTTGTTGTTGTTGCTTTTTTTTCATAAATTTACTGGACTAGGGTCTACTACAGCGAAGAGAAACTGGCATGTCATCATTCATTAAAATAAAGTTAAATGTGAACTTACCATCAGCCCCGACTTCTTTTGCAATGCCTTCCCATGTAGCGCTGATTATATCTCTGTTGTGGTAATTCCGGTCTTCCTTGTCGTAAATTACAGACCTCCTCTGTACAGCCACAATCAGTTTGTCTTCATCCATTTTGCCGCGAATCTGTATACAAGTGCATTCACTCTGTCGGTATGGTGGGAAATTACTTCCCTTGGACCAGCCAGCCGTTTTTTTTTGTGTACATGAGGCAAAGCAAATTGCCGGCTGACGGCAGCTGACGGCTGCTGGCTGGCAGCGTGAACGTGCATCGCCGGCTTTCATGGCGGGAAAGAAGAAAAGGGCGTGACCACAGATTCCAACCAGTTGCCGGCGGCTGCTGACGGCTGCCGCCGGCAACTTGCCGGGTTTTAGCGTGAACGTAGCCTTAAGCTGTTGCCTCAGCCAGTCAAAATGGAAGTGCTTGATGTTGACACGGTGCACAGACACACTGACTGGCATTTGTTGTGTGTTTCAGCCTGCTGTCTGAAATTTTTAAATGCATTTGGCTATTTTATGCATGTATAATGCACAGACTGCTATAATTGTTGTTATACAGTACAACCAATACTTTATCCACACTGTGTTCCGCTAGAAAAGTAACTAATATTTGTAAAATTCCTTGCACAGAAGGTTCCGTTCTTATTTAAACAAAGTAACACAAACTTTTAACATCAAATAGTGTATCACTATCAACCTAATATAGCGCCCCTGTCACATAATTCTTGGGTCTCCCAAAACAGTTGTGATTTCAGTAACCTTTCGTTTTTCTTCTGCCTGCCCTAAACTTTTTATTTGACAATTGGAAAAAAAAACAACCCGTAAGGTTACAGAGAACTATTTCATTAGGTCTGAGCCGTGGAAGCTTGACAGAGGAGGAAATTTTTTGTACAAATTCATGTATTGAAGGTTGAACTAGTAAAAAATGATGTTTAGACTGCTGCACACACAATGTGTAACAATCTGTGTGTGTTTGCAGGCTATGACTTCAGATCAATTCACAGAAATTTAGAATTGAAAAAGTGCACTAAAAAAAGTTGTGAAAAAAAAACAACAGTATAAATTCATATAACGCAGGTAACGGTTTTGATACTCGAGCAGACAATATGAACATGAGATTTTGCGTAAACTTCCTTGCCAGAGAGGGTAGTGGCTTTTTTTGTCTGCCCACATTGGGGCTAGGGGAAAGGTGAGGGTAAGAGGACGGGGTAGGGTGAAGGAGGGGATGATTGAAGTGGGGGGATTTTGCTTTTTGTTAGTGAGAGCCTTGATTTACTCAAGGGCCCAGACACTAAAGTGAACATTGTCCATTATGAATTATTGGCTACAGTGTCTGCCATCACAAAAAAGAAAAAAAAATTAAGCTGACCTCAACCCTATTTTATTTTGGGGATGGGATGAGTAAGTGGATGGTTGGGGTATGCTATTACAACAACTTTTTTTTTTAACCTTACTGTGTATGAGTTTAATGACGTTTGTATTAAAACAGAGTATTTGATTTTCTCAATATTTACCATGCAGACTCCATGAAAACCCTGTTCAGAGATGTCCCACTTGACGTGATCTTTGAATTTCTGAAAGAGATCAACATTTTTGATCTGATCTAAGATTTTACGGAAGAAAGATTTTAAACGAAGTTTCTGGTGCGTTTGTAGAATAATAATAATAATAATAATAATGAACATTTTTATGTGAACACTTCTCTGTTGAGCAGAGCACGCGGCCCATTACAAATTCCATATATATAAACAATTAAAGCAGTAATAGACAACGCACACACACACACACACACACACACACACACACACACACACACACACACACCACCACAACACAAACACAAACACACACACACACACACACACACACACACACACACCACACACACACACACACACACACACACACACACATGCCCATAGATTGACAGTGAAATGAACTAATTGTAAACTTTCTGGAAGTTATTAGTTTCTCTTATTTGTGCAGGGATTGTGTTCCAGATGGAGGGCGCAGCATGCGCGAAGCATCTGTCACCTAATGTGTATTTTAAAGAGATGTGTGAATGGTGGTGTTTTTTCTTTTTTTTTTGGATGACTTGTGAGTTGTCTTCAACATGGTGACAGCCCTGATATGGCCCTTTGGGGTTGGCAGGGCTATAAGCAACATTACCTTACCTTACCATGTATGACAGATTATCCCACCAATATACATAAATTCATCAGGGCGTGTACCAGAGTACATCACATATGATTATTATATGTATACACATATACAATTTTTTTTTTTTGCCTTTGAGACACGTTAATACACACATATATAAACCTAGAATTATAGTAATTAATGTAATAATTATCAATTAAATTATCACCAGAAACAAGCCAGTCCAGACATGAAGCCACAAGAACTGAAACTTTATCAGTGCCAAACATCTATGGATTACATGTGAAGAGCATGGGCTGGGCTGGTTAAGATGCATCATGGGGTGGTGATGAAGGAAATCAGGTGGACTGGTTTTCTCTTTTTTGTTTGTGGCAATAGTTGTGACCGGGTGTGTTGCTTATGATTTTTTCCCCATAACATGAGTTCCTCCAGTTTAGAATTACAATGCTATCCACTACAAGATCAAGTCAAAGGAAATGTTCTAAAACTACATTCTGATGTTTATATTTTAGTAACAGACTCATCGTTTTGTCACTTTTGAGCATTTTGGGCATACCATAGAAATTCAGCTGACTGGCAAAAAATGACAAAATCGTGCAAACTGCACTTGATTTAAAAGGTCATTATCTTCACATCTAAAATTTCCAGACAGATTTTTGACAACTGCTACTTACACTTTTTTTTCTCTCGCAGTTTTCAATAGATTTGTGGCGCTGAAATCTAAAACAGAAAAAGAACGAAATATGTGTGGGTTGGATTGGATGGTTGTCAAGAAAGCAAAATTGCCTTTATGATTGAAATGCTGTCACTAGTGTCAGTGCTGGAATTTTCACCTGTCACATGTTTAATTACCTCTCAGGCTGATTGTTGCCTTTCCCCTGTCATCTTATTTGTGGAAGGTGTGATCTTTGACCCTGTCTAAAAACAACACTTGGAGAGTATACACTGTATTCCCCCCTTTTTTTCTTTTTTTTTGTATGGGAAAGAACTTGTAACTGTTTAGTGGTCAAGAACATAGCTTTTGTTGTTTCCCCTGGGCTGAAGCTCACATGTCCATAAATTTTTTAAAAAAGAGAAAAAAAAATCAGCGTTTAATGCTGTACTTTGGCATGTCAGTTTTTTTAGACATGACCTGAAGACCTAGTATTGTCAAAATGTTATTGACTGATTGGTGCATGTTAATTAATAGAGATAATGAATAGGAAGAACAAGGAGAGTCAAAAGGGAAGTAACTGTAGGCAGCATTGTAATATACAGGCTGGTTGAGTTAAGGAACATGAGGGTGGAGTTGCTGGGTGTGAAACTGCGTAAAAATGATAAAGACTTATGTAGAACTGTTCCCCAGGTGAAAATGTGATATTACTATAGAAATAGCAGAGAACATGATCAGGAATTAAAGAGATCAACAGATTAGCTGATAAATGCACCCTCCTACAGTTCCCCAACAGGAACACGAATGACAACTCCTGATCTCTACAGACATATGTAGTAACTTGAAACACAAACGCACAAGTACATGCATGCATGCGCACGTACACACACACACACACACACACACACACACACCACACACACACACACACACACACACACGCACACATGCACACACACACGCACACACACACACGCACATGTGCGCACACACATACATAAACATGCTTGCACATACACTGCACTTCCTATTTGTTATGGTTAATATAATCCGCTTTCTGTTGCAATGCCAACCAACCAATCTAAATACAAATGAGTAAGATATGTCTGAAGCCTGAAATCAGACAGTTCCATGAAGATTAGGCCATACCTGACTTTTGCCTGGAAAAACAATCACCGCATCAACAACCAAAAAATTCCCAATGATGTTGAATTTCAAGGATATAAGTGAAAAAAAAAAGAAAATGTTACAAGCCCTAACTTTTGGGGGGGGGGGGGGGGGGGGGGGGGGGGTTTGTTTTCCAAGTTTTTGGACCCATATGAGTCATGAGTACAGGAAACCTTGACGGTGATACACTTTGGGAGTTTGTTGTATGCCGCTGGACAAAGGGACTTCCTGTTCCATACTACCAAGGATCTGCTTCAGAGTCAGAGTGCCCACAGCTTGACAGGCATGATGCTGTGTGAAACCCCCAAATTTGTGTTGCTCAACCCTTTCTCCATATTGAAAGCAGAATACTGCTATATAAGAATCACAGTATATTAGGGTTATCTATTTCTGATCCAGGAGTGACAACTCTTTGATGAAACTGAAACTAACCAGGATGGACTTTGTGTGGCTTGTTTCTCTTTCACCACGTAGCAAAATGGTACACATTTTTGCCGATGCCAGCTCACGTATAATTTTGATGACACAGAGGATTTATGTGTCTAACGCACATCGGATAGTGAACAAATGCTTAGCACAGTTATGATCTGAGCACAATTATGTCAGACTGAGCAAAATCAGTTGACTGGAAGAAGCATTAAAGCGTGGTTTTTGAGTATTAGCTTGTGTGACTGGCAGACTGAGCCAGTTGGTCTGTAAGTGTAAGTGATAACGGTATGAGTTGTGTGGAGTTGAAAATCAAGTGGCACTATTAAAGCATCACAGTTTTATGACATACATCACAGTGCTGCGAAAGTTTTACTGAATAACCTTGTAACGACATTTTTTTCATCTGAGTTGGTGGCAGTCATGACCTTGTTCACGCACTGTGTGTGTGTGTGTGCTGAAGGAAGGCAAAGGGTCAGGGCTGAAAATGATCAGGTCACAGTGTGTACTTCATGTTAACAAGCCATGTATGTCAACAAGGATATTGATGATTCTGGTATATTGCTTCATATTGCGTTTGTGGGCTGCCTTGATTTAAATTTTGTGCTGTGTATTCACAATCTTATATAGCAATATTGATTCATGTTCAGTCTGTTGTCTGCCCTGATATGTGTTGTCCAGCTTTGTGTTAGGTATAGGTAATGAAGAAAGCAGGGGTGGAATTCCTGATTAGCTGAAATCAGACTGAGAACCTGATGACTTGCCATGAACAGACAAACACATCCTTCATGTCATTGTCTGTGCATGTTGAAATTGTCAGGCAGAACATTATTTTTCTTTCATTTCATTTTATTTTTGTTGTTGTCATGTTCGTCTTGCTTCTGTGGAGTTACCTTTCCATCGCTCGTTCTGGCTCCTTTTACATAGCCACGCCCTGGTTTGTCTTGCTGCAGTCATAGCACCAGCAATCCACATGCAGGCGTTGGTGTCAAGTTGTCTTTTGGCAACCCATCTAAGGTGATACAGCACTGGGGCTGATGTTCTTGTGATCTAACATGTGGAGGACACCACCTACTAAGCCTTCTACTGATGACAATAATTGCTCAGCCACAGAGCCAGCAAGAGAGAACTTCACCTTTCAAAGGGCACCACCACATCCATCTTGCGACAATCACCTTGAACTTGCTGATACCAGTGACCTTGACATGAACTCAGTGAGGGCGTAGATGTGGAGGGGAATGAGGTCACAGTGATAGCAGGGCGTAAAGGACCACAGAATTTGTGACCTTTTAGTTTTATGCTGATCCATTATTATTATTATATTATTATTATTATTATTATTATATTATATTGGGTATTTATATAGCGCCTATCCTTGGTCACAGACCAAGATCTAAGCGCTTTACAATAAACACACTACCTTACTCACTCAACGGGCTGCCTACTCAGGTAGAGCCGGCCGAAGAGCAGCCTACTGGCGCTCATTCAGTCATTTCCCGTACCGTTCAAATATCAGTCACTCATTTTCATTTATCTCATTTATTCCTCCAGTTTCTCACATAGAATGCATGCGATGTTTGTACGTGTCCTCTATTTCCACCGGTACACGATGGCACACGATAACAGTAAGCGACAACTTTTGTGGCTTTGCAAGAAATACCAGACGGCTATCTTCAGTCTACATCAATTTTGCCAGGGCAGCGGGGAACCCCCCTGCTCTTTTCGATTTTCAACTGCCGTGGGTGCTTTAACGTGTGCAGGGGCCAGGAAGGCACACGGGTCCAACTCGCTTATAGTCCCCATCCGATGGACTTGACGTTCAGTTCGATTTGTCATTCAAACTGGGAAAGAAAGGGCGAGAAAGGCAGGGCTCGAACCCACGCACTTCTCACACGTTGAATTGGCAGGCGAACGTCTTAACCACTCTGCCACCTCTCTTCCTTTTCTTCCATGAGGAAGAGGATGGTGAAGGTGATGCTGTGGAGCCCCATTCTGGTCTGAGAATGTATGAAAGGGCTTTACTCTATGCTTACTTACATCATATATCTGGGCATCAACCAGGCTTGAAAGATACAGACACCTGCAGTGTTGTTCAGAAATGAGAGCAGCACTCTCAGAGATGCATCTAGTAAGTGGATGAAATCGAATTGTGTGATTTCAGTCTCCCCATGATGAGCCCATCGCAAAGTCAACTCTGGATAGGAGCTGGTTGGGGCAGGAAAAGTGGGAGTCGAATCCACAACCTCAAAGCCCAGAATCTATCACCGTCACTATGTAACTAACCACTGCCCCATGGCAGCGGGTTGCTCAACATAAAGCTGGCTCTGGTTTCCGCTTTGTTTTGCTTTGTAGTTTTAAAACGCAGTACTGGCCTGTTCTCAGCAGTAAACGTTGAGATGAACATGAACTGGCTTTGTCTTAGAATATTTCACCACTGTGATCACTAGCAGCACATTCTAGCTATGTAAATCATCATGCAAAGGAATCCTTTAGTTTTCAGTTTTCAGAGAAGAAATTTGCTTAGTGTAAAAAAAGTATGGTACTTTAAAAAAAAAAAATACCAACTAAAAATTTCCCCTACATGGGCATATATAAGATATTTAATTGACTTTTCTGCAAAAAGTGAAAAATTGGGCATGTTATGAAGTAAAATTGGGTTCGGTGGACGGGAAACAAAAGGGTTCTTTTGGTAAAAAAACAACAACAAAAAAAACAAATTTTGGGGGAAATTAAAACTTTGCACTGTAAAGTAAATTTTTGGGTCTGGGGGACGGGGGGAAAAGAGGGAAAAACTTTTATTTTAAACCCGTGAGCCCTTTAGTCAGTCGTGACGCGGAAATAAAAGTGCTTTCCCAGGCCTAGGGGCATTCCACTCGTCATGCATTTTTTTTTAAATTTTCTTTCTTTAAATTTTTTATCAAGGGACTCAAATTTGAGTTTGCGTGAAACCCTTATATCTGTAGTTTTTAAAAAATATTAAAGACCACACTGGGGGGAAACCCCATTTATTCATCACTGACGGGGAGACCACCCCGCCTTTCGCTCGCTTGCAAAGTGGGGGCGAAAACCTTCGCAAGCCCGCGCCCAAAAATAAAACGTTTTTTACACGCTGAGGGCCCTTGCTGATGTTTTTGAAAAACACAAAAATTTTTTTATTAAATGACTCCTCGACACGGCGCGCCACCCTGAGAGCCCGGCATTCATTGGCTCAACGCTTCCTTTAACCCCACTAGGCCCAAAAGGGGCAGCCCCCCGCAGTGCCAGACACCCATTTTTTGTTCAGCGAAGCGCGGGTGAGTGCTTGGCCTTCGAACTTTTTGCAAATCTTTAATTTATTTACTGTAAAAGGTTTTTTTTAATTTTATTTTCTTTAGAAAATAGCCAGTGAGTATTAGATGGAAAAAGCGGCTTTTTCGCTCTTCCTTTGGTACCAAATTAAGTTCGTGTTTAAACTTTCTGACAAATTTGGCCCGGGGCAAAAATTGGGCCACCTGCGCGCGGCGCGTGCATCGTTGGCTGTGTGCGGGCCCTGATGGCTTGTGACCAATACCGGGCCCCGTTGGCAGAAATTTTTGTGAATAAAAAGTTAGTTGCATTTGAAAAGGGGGCCGTATTTAACCGTTTATTTTTTCATATTTTTCATTTTTGCTACTTTTAAATTTGTACAGGGTTGCGTGGGCAAGTAGGCCAATTAAGGGGGAAACGTAAGGATCAAAATTACTACAAGCAAAATAATATACGAAAACAGTAATGGAGTGGCAAACAATAAAAAGTGAATAATATTTTAATTAAAATAATAATTCTTTTCCCAAATCAACTACTTTTTCTATGGGCAAATTCAAATTAAAGTGTTTTGGGTTGTCCCTTTGGGGTTTTTTGGGTGTGTTGGTGTTGGTGTGGTGTGGTTGTGTTGTGGTGTGCGTGCGTGGTGCGTGGTGGTCTGGTTGGTGTGTGTTAAGGAGAGGAGAGGGAAAAAAAAACACAGCACTGTTTGGGGGGAAATTTTTTTTTGAATTGTCAGTTTGTCATTCTTTCCCAAAGATCTTTTTATTTTGTCATAAAAAAAATTTAAGTTTTGTTTTCCCAGGACTTTTGCGATACCCTTTCGAGCGAGGGAGACGGGAAAAAATTTTCTTCGTAAGTTTGTTAAAATTTAAAAAGCAATATAGTCTTCCCTTGAAAAAAAAATAATTATGAAATTTTAATCATCTATAAAACGTAAGAGCTTATAATGTTATTTCAAGTGACAAGTTCACCGATAAATTTTAATTGCATGTTTGTAAGGGGTGTATATAATAGTAGAAAATTTATTGACCTTTTTTCCAAGTTTATGCTAATTATAAATCGGGTTTTTTTAAATTTTTACATTAAGTAAAGGTAATTCTAAAACAAACAAGTTTTGTTTTAGTTTTTTTTTTCAAAGGGCAAAGTGTATTCTGTTAAAGTGGGGGGGTGGGGGACGGGGGGGGGGGGTGGGGGGGGTTTTGAAGATGAGGGGACAACAGAAAAAGCCCTTCGTTCCCCTTTTCTGAACAAAGCCGTGATTGAGAGTGGGCACCCAGGGACATGTGCCGACAAGCGTTTGTTTTGTGTTAAAGTGATAGGGACATTATGTGTGAGAAGTGGATATTGACACAAAAACCATGGTTTTACCTAAAAGGGGCGGAGTAAACATTTTGTGTGTGTTTTGGGGGTTGGTCGTGCCGTGCTTTGCGTGTGTTTGGGGGGTTTGTGTGTGGTGTGTGTGTGTGTGTGTGTGTGATCTTGTGTGTGTGTTGTGGGTGTGATCTTTTTGTTCTTTTAAAGTCGCTGCACTCAGTTTAAATTCAGTTTTCTCTCTCTTCTTCTCTCTCTCTCTCCCTTCTCTTCTCTCTCTCTCTCTCTCTCTCTTCCTCCCCCCCCTCTCTCTCTTCTCTCTCTCTTCCCTCCCTCCCCCCCCCGACCCACCTCTCTCGTGTCCCGGTATTGTTGGGGGTGTGGTTGTGGTGGGTTGGGCGGGTGCGTGCTTGTGTGTGTGTGCTTTTGTGTGTGTGTGTGTGTGTGGTCGGTGGTTGTGTGTTTTTGTGGTGGTCGGGGGGGAGGTTTTTTTTTAAGCGCAGCCGTCGTTTTTTCGGCTTCTCTCTCTCTCTCTCTTTCTCTCTCTCTTCCTCCCCCCCCCTCTCTTCTCGTCTCTCTCTCCCCCTCCTCCCCCCCCCCGACCCCCCCTCATTGTTGCCGTGTGCCGTGAATTTTGTGTGTTGGTGTTGGTGTGTGTGGTGTATATCTGTTTATTCTGTAGTCATGCTACCGCGTTTCAGTTCATTTCCCCTCTTCTCCCTCCCTCTCTCTCTCTTCTCTTTCTCTCTCTCTCTCTCTCTCTCTCTCTCCGCCTAGACTCTTGCCGGTGCGGTATATTTTTTTTGTGTGGTTGTTTGGTTGGTGGTGTGTGTGTTAAAAGGAAAAGAAGAGAGAAGAGAGAAGTGGGGTGTGGTGTTTTGGGGAGGAAAGGGGAAAGAAAAAAGGGGAAGAGAGAGAGAGAGAGGGAGTTTTCGTTTGAGTGCAAGCCATTGTCAGTGAAACTTTTTCCTTTCTCTGATCATTTTTATTGATTTTGAGAAAAAAAATATCTGGCATTCAAGTTCTTCTTATTATTATTAATCAGTCCCCCCTCCCCCTCCACCCCCTCCCTTCTTCTCTTCTGCATGCTTTTATTGATTTTGTGGTACAAAGGTATCCGTGCATGTCTGTTTTTTTTATTTTTATTCTAAATCAGCATCCCCCCCCCCCCCAACTTCCCTCCCTCTCTCTCTTGCGCTCTCTCTTTTCTCTCTCATTTCCTCTCTCTCTCCCCCTTTTCTCTCCTCTCCTCTCCCCTTTCTCTCTCTCTCTCATTTTTTGCATGCGCGGGGTTTTACCTGTGCATGTTTTTTTCTTCCTTTTAAATTTTAAGTGGTAAATTTTGCGTGCGTGTCTTGGTTTTGTTTCTCAACCATTCCTCTCTCACTTTTTTCTCGTTCTCCTCTCCCTTCTCTCTCTCCTTCACAGAACACACACACCACACACCACACACACACACCACACACACACAACACACACACACATATACACACACCACCCTTTACACCCCCACACACCACACCCACACTCAAATTTGGGGTTCAGCGTTTTTCTTTAAAGCGCGGGTTTTGGTTTTTTGTTTTTTTTTTTCCTTTAGTCGGTTTTTAAAAGTTCATCTAAACCCACATTAAAATTTTAATACTAATGGGGTATGAGGGTAAATTTTTTCGCTTTTAGTCATTTGTAGTGCCGGCATGTGTGCATGCGGGGATGTGTGTGTGTGGTGGGGGTGTGTTGTGGGTGTGTGTGCACCCGTGCTGCGTTCGTGATGTGTAAGAATTCAACGCTTCGAAGAATTGTTCCGGGGGGGAAGGGGGGAAAATTTTTTTAGCACTTGAGTCACAATAACCTTCGCAAAAAAAGCGCTCCAGGGTTTTTGTGGCAGAGACAATTCCGTTTTTCTCGGTGTCCCTCCCCTAGTTTTTGGTGTCAGCCTTTGTGAAAACTTTGGGCGTATGGGCGCGATAAAACACCAAACAGTGTGATTTCGCTATTCTCCCCTTTCTAAAAGCCCCAGAGCCCCTTGGGCCCCTTTATTCCTGCCCTTTTTGGTTTCGATCAAACCGCAAACAGTAAAGACCCGTTTTGGGGTGCGCACGCACAATTTTTACTTCTGTTTTCCGTCCACGTTTTTGGGAAAATTTGACTCAACGTTTTAATGCAGCAGTCAGAACTGCCGGTCGAGCAGAAGGTGAGATGAGATGGGGGGGAATTCCCGCCTATTCTGTTATTGAGTGGGCTCTGTCCCCTCAGTGGGTGTTCAGCTGAAGGTCGAAGGGTTAGCCTTGGGGGTTCTCGCAGCTGCGGGCCATGATGTAAAAGTCACGCGAGGGGGAAACGTCCCTCTCGCGGCTGCAGGGTGCAGAGGAAAAGGTAGGGGGAATTAGGGGGGTGAAAGAAGAGGGGGTTGCTCCAGAAAGGGGGCGGGTGGGGAGGGGGGGGTGGTCGTGGACTGGTCATCTGCATCGAGTGTACTCTGTAGTTTCAAACTGTTTTACTTTCATTTACGGGTGTAGGTGAAAATGCAACTTTTTTCAACGGGGGGTTTTTTTTGGATGGAAGAGGGGCGTGGAAAATTTCATTTTTTTGATCGTGAAAAAAAAATTCTACCCAAAACCTAAAAGCCAAATCTTTTTTTTTACAAAATTAAAAACAAAAAAAGCCCGATTCAAAATCTTCTTCATTTTCCTTCAAAAAATTAATAGTTTTTTTTTCTATCTTTTTTAGTTCTGAGCAAAAAAATTTTTTGTTAATTGGGCCCCCCAAAATCATGAATTTCCCGCCCCTGGGAACACCTTTGTTTGTACTTTTTTTGGGCACTGAAGGGGGTAATTTTTAAAAAAGAGAAAAAAAAGAAGAAAAAAAAAAGGGGGTGAAAAAATGGGGGAAAAATGAAAACCCCTTTATTGGGCCTTCAACCTTGGGGAAAATTTAAAATGTATTGTGATCTGAATCCATTGCGTTTTTGCTTGCATGAACAAAGCTTTTGCAAAGAATCACTAATGTCGGGGGCAGTCGGATAAAATTTTTTGGTGGGTGTTTGTGAGTGCCTTTTTCCTACAGTAAGTCTGTCGTTTTTGCAAAAATTTGGGCTTTTCCAGTCGGGATGAACACTGCAACACCCCCCCTCCCCCCCCACCCCCACCCCCCTTCCCCATCCTCCCTCCCCCCTGCCCGAATTTTTTACCTGGCCAAGCTTTTGAAAAATCGGTGGACTGGTGTGCGTCTTTATGATGGGCTGACCAACAAAGATGGCCCGAATTAAAACCCGAATAACCCCGACATTTTTTCTTTTGAAAGATCCTATGTAGGGGGTGGTGTGCTGTTTTAAGTGAGTCGTGACCAAAAGAAAAGAGAGCCAAAAAAAAACCCCAAAAAGCCCAACAATTTCTTTTTGTGGCCGACATTCCCCCTCCCCGCTCCCCCCCTGCTTCCCCTCTGCCCCCCTGTTTCACCCCCTTCCGCTACACCCAAAATTAGTGTGCGGCGTTACGTCCACAGGGGATCAGCAGTGGGAAAATATAAACCGGGATCAGTCAGGAGGAACCCTTTACCAAGGATCAATCATGAGGAACCTTCACAGGGGGCGTCATGAGGAACCTTCACAGGGGGCAAACGTGAGGAACCTTTTACCAGGGGGGTTAAACAGTAGGAACCATCACCAGGGGGTCAAACAGTGAGGAACCCCATCACCAGGGGACAATCAGTGAGGAACCTATACCAGGGGTTAATCGGTGAGGAACCTATCCCAAGGATTAAAAAAATGAGGAACCCTTTACCCGGGGTTAACGTGAGGAAAACCCATCACCAGGGGGTCAATCGGGGGGAAACCTTTTACCCGGGGAAACAGTCAGTGGGAACCTATCACCAGAGGATCAATCAGTGAGGAACCTATCACCAGGGGATTAATCAGTGAGGAACCTTTCACCAGGGGATCACGTGGGAACATCCCAGGGGGTCTCAGTGAAACCTTTACCCGGGGATTAAACATGAGGAACCACACCCCGGGGGTCAATCAGTGAGGAACCTACATGATCAATAGTGAGGAACCCATACCAGGGGGTCAATCATGAGGAACCTTTTCCCGGGGGTCAAATCTGAGGACCCATCACCAGGGGGTTAATTTAGTGAGGAAAATTTCACCCGGGATCAATTAGTGGGGAACCTCAGATCAATCAGTAGGAACCCTTACCGGGAATCAAACTGGGACCTTTACCAGGGGTCAAACAGGGAGGAACCTATACCAGGGGGGCAATCAGTGGGACCTTTTACCAGGGGGTCGTCAGTGGGAACCTATCACCGGGATCAATCAGTGAGGGGCCTTTCACCAGGGGATCAATTTTTGAAACCTTTCACCGGGATCAGCATGAGGAACCCCATACCCGGGGGTCAACGTGGGAACCTTTACCAGGGGGTCAATTAGTAGGAAACCATCACGTCAACTAAAGGGAACCATCACCAGGGGATCATCGGGGGCCTTCACCAGGGGGTTAATCGTGAGGGAACCCCATCACCCGGGGGTCAATCGGGGAGGGAAACCCTTTTCCCCGGGGGTCAATCAGGGGAACCTTTCACCAGGGGATCATTAGTGGGAAACCCTTTTCCCCCGGGGGTCGATCATGAGGAACCTTTTCACCCGGGACAATTATGAGGAACCTACACGTCAAAACAGTGAGGCCCATCACCAGGGGGTCAACGTGAGGGAAACCCTTTAAGGGATCAATCGGAGGAAACCTTTCACCAGGGGTTTAAAATTTGTGAGGATAATGATCAACAGTGAGGGAAACCCCAACCCGGGGGTCATCAGGAGGGCCCATACCAGGGATCCCAAACATGAGGAACCTATCACCCGGGGGTCAATCATGGGAAAACCCATCCCAGGGGGGTCTATCGGGGGGAACCTTCACCAGGGGGGCAACGGTGAGGGAACCTTTTTCCAGGGGATCAATTTGGGGAGGAACCCATCACAGGGATCAATCGGGGAGGAACCTATCAAGGGGACAATCGGGGAGGAACCCATCACCAGGGGGCAAAACGGTGAGGAATCTTCACCAGGGATCAAACAGTGAGGAAAAACCCTTTCCCCGGGGGTTTTAGGGGGGAACTTTTATCAATCAGTGAGGAACCTTCACCAGGGGGTAATCAGGAGGAACCCCATCCCAGGGTCAATCAGTGGGGCCCATACCCGGGGATCAATCGTGAGGCCTTCACCAGGGGGCTTAGTGAGGGGAAACCCATCACCAGGGGATCAATCTGGGAAAAACCCTTTTACCGGGGACAATCAGGGGGAACCTACACTAAGGCAAACGGTGAGGGAACCCATCACCAGGGGTCAACGGTGAGGAACCCATCACCAGGGTCAATCGGGGAGGGAAACCCATCACCAGGGGATCAATCGGTGAGGAACCTATCACCCGGGGGTCAGTCAGTGAGGAACCCATCACCAGGGGATCCCCGTCGTGAGGACCTTTTACCAGGGGGTCAATCAGTGAGGAACCATCGTGATCAAATGAGGAACCTATCATAGGGGACAATTGGTGAGGACCTATCACCAGCCACCATGGCAAAGTGCATAGCAAGCTCCGGGTGGGAGGTCATGGGTTCGTTCCCTCGACTATCTAATTTTAAATTTTTTGCCGGGACGGTCTTGTAGGATTTATTTTGCTTAACTATTGGGAAGCGGGCCCATAGCCCCCCTTTTTTCCCCACTGCATGCAGCCTCAGATCAACATGGGAACCATGGCTTTTCTTTATCTCCTCATCCTATTAATCGCTTGAAAAAAAATTCTAAAAATTTTTGCAGCCTTTATCCCCGTTGTTGGGAGCTCTCCCTGTTGTGCCCTTGTTTAGTCATGTTTGGGGTTTCCGGGGTTTTGGAAAAATTTATGGGGGCTGTCGTTGGATGAATGTGGTGAACCCCCTTGAGGGAAGCTCACCCTGCTTGTCCAAACTAAGCAAATTGCTTTAGTGGGGCTTTTTTGGTGGAGTCATGCCGTTTGGACCAGAACAGCACCCTGAAAACATGGATGTGATTCGCAGCAGGCAGTGTCCCTCTGTGGGGTCCGTTGACCATTGACAGCCTGTGCTTTTGTGGATCGGAAAGGGCCAGGGCTGTCGTGGGATGGCTTGGCTTTAGTAGGGCAGGAGCCCGGGCTGTCATGGCATGGCTTTTCTAGGGGAGGGCCAGGGCTGTGTGGGGTGGGGGAAAACTTTAGCTAGGGGCAGGAGCCAGGGGGTTTTATGGGGGGCTGTGGCTTTATAGGGGGAGGGGGCAGGGCTGTCTTTGGGGGGGGGGGCTTTAGCTAGGGGGAGGGAGCAGGGGGGTTCATGGGATGGCTGTGGGTTTAGCTAGGGGGGGAGGCAGGGGGCTTGGGATGGGGGTGGCTTTGCTGGGGGAGGGGCCAGGGGTGTCATGGTGGTGGCTTTAGCTGGGGCGGAGGAGGGCTGTCATGGGATGGTTTACTAGGGGCGGAGGCAGGGCTGTCGTGGATGGGGGTGGCTTTGCTAGGGGGAGGAGGCAGGGCTGTCTGGGGTGGCTTTTGTGGGGGGAGGAGCTGGGGGTTTAGGGTGGGGTGGGGTTTAGCTAGGGGCAGGGGCGGGCTGCATGGATGGCTTTACTAGGGCGGGGGCAGGGGTGTCGTGGGAGGGGGTGGTTTTGAGGGCGGAGGCAGGCTGTCAGGGATGGGTTTTGTGGGGGAGGAGGGGGCTGTCGGGATGGGCTGGCTTTTGCGGGGGGAGGAAACAGGGGGGTTTATGGGAGGGTGTGGGTTTAGCGGGGCAGGGGGCAGGGCTGTCTGGGATGGTTTGCAGGGCAGGAGGCGGGGTGTCTGGGAAGGCGTGGCTTTTGTAGGGGCAGGAGGCGGGGGTGTCATGGGGGCTTTGGTAGGGGGGGAGGAGGGGTTTTCTGGGATGGGGGGGGCTTTAGCTGGGGGAGGAGGGGGGGGCGTCATGGGATGGGTGTGGCTTTAGCGGGGGGAGGGGACGGGCTGTCAGGGATGGGTTTTCAGGGCAGGGGGCAGGGGGTGTCGGGGATGGGCATGGCTTTAGCAGGGGGGAGCGGGGGTGTCACGGGGTGCTTTTGGGGGGGAGGGAGGGTGTCTGGGGTGGCTGTGGGTTTTAGCTAGGGGGAAAAGGCAGGGCTGTCTGGGGTGGGTGTGCTTTTAGCTAGGGGAGGGGGCAGGGGTGTATGGGGGGGGGGGCCCTTTGGGGGCAGGAGGGAGGGTGTCATGGGGTGGCTGTTGGTTTTTGCTAGGGGGGAGGCTGGCTGTCGGGGTGGTTTAGTAGGGGGGGACAGCGTGTCATGGGGTGGCTGTGGTTTGCTAGGGGGAGGGGGGAAGGGGGTGTCTGGGGTGGTTTAGCTAGGGGGAGGGGGCACTTTCTTGGATGGATTTCTAGGGGCAGGAGGAGGGCTGTCATGGATGGTTTTTAAACTAGGGGGGGAGCAGTTCATGGGTTTCTTTACTAGGGTAAGGCAGGGCTTCAAATTCTTTTTTACAACATTAATCTTTCTTTAGTCAATTTTTTTCCCTATCTATTTTTTAAAACACTTCCTCTTTTGTTCCCCCTTCCAAAAACTTTCTTTTCTTCAACATTTCAATTTATAAACACTTCTTCTCTTTTACTCACATTCTTTTATTCTCTTTTTACCATTTTATTTCTTTAAAATACCCCCCCCCCCCCCCCCCCCCCCCCCCCCCCCCCCACCACACAAAAAAAAACCCACACTAAAACACTTCAACCCCCCCCCCGGGGGGAGGAAGGGGAGGGGTCATGGGATGGGCGGGGGCAGGAGGCGGGCTGTCTGGGGGTGGCTTTACTAGGGGGAGGGGGGCAGGGCTGCAGGGGTGGCTTTGCTAGGGGCAAAGGGAGGGCTGTTGGGATTGGGGGTGTGGGGTTTAGCTAAAGGGGCAGAGGAGGGCTGCATGGGGTGGCTTTAGTAGGGGCAGGAGGCAGGGCTGTGGGAGGCGTGGCTTTAGCTAGGGGGAGGAGGCAGGGGGGTTGGGGTGGCTGTGGCTTTAGCTAGGGGGAGGAGCGGGCTGTCGTGGGGTGGTTTAGCTAGGGGAGGGGCAGGGTTATGGGTTTTGGCCTTTAGCTGGGGCAGGGGGCAGGGTGTTGGGGTGGGTGGCTTAGCTGGGAGGAGGGGCCCGGGGGTCTTTGGGGGGCTTTTCTTTGGGGGGGGCAGGGCCCGGGGGGAGGCTGCTTTAGTGGGGGGGAGCGGGCGTCAGGGAAAGGGTTTTTTGTAGGGGCGGAGCGGGCTGTATGGGAGGGCTGGGTTTTGTAGGGGGGGAGGCGGGGGGTTTAGGGGGGGTTGCTTTAGTGGGGGAGGAGGCGGGGTCTGGATGGCTTTTCTTGGGGAGGCCCGGGGTTCAGGGGTGGGCGTGGCTTTAGCTGGGGCAGGGCGGGGTGTCTGGGGGGGTTTGCTAGGGGCAAAATGGGGGGGAGGGGCGGGGGCTTAGTAGGGGCAGGAGGGAGGGCTGTCATGGCGTGGTTTTGCTAGGGGGAGGAGGCTGGGGGGTCTGGGGGGAATCCTGCCGGGGCAAGCAGGGTTTGTGAGCCCTTTTGCCCGGCCCAAAAACAGCCCGTCATTCCGGGCTTTGGGGACCCCGTCCTTGAATTGGGCCCTAGACAGAACTGTTGGGGCCCCCCAATTGGGCCCCTCTTTCAGCCCCGACAGGGCCCGTTGGTTGCCTTTAGCCCCGGACAGAAGGTGCCCCCCCTCTGTTTGGCACCCAACTGAACCTTTTTCCCCATACAGAACTCGTGTCACCCCCAAAGGCCCTGTAAACTGAAATCTGTGTCAGCCCCCAGTACACTGAACTCTGTGTCAGCCCACAGTACACTGAACTCTGTGTCAGCCTCCAGTACACTGAACTCTGTGTCAGCCCATAGTACACTGAACTATGTGTCAGCCCCCAGTACACTGAACTCTGTCAGCCCCCAGTACACTGAGCTCTGTGTCAGCCCCCAGTACACTGAACTCTGTGTCAGCCCATAGTACACTGAACTCTGTGTCAGCCCACAGTACACTGAACTCTGTCAGCCCATAGTACACTGAACTCTGTCAGCCCCCAGTACACTGAACTCTGTATCAGCACCCAGTACACTGAACTCTGTGTCAGCCCCAGTACACTGAACTCTGTGTCAGCCCCCAGTACACTGAACTCTGTGTCAGACCCAGTCCACTGAACTCTGTGTCAGACCCAGTACACTGAATCTGTGTCAGCCCACAGTCCACTGAACTCTGTGTCAGCCCACAGTACACTGAACTCTGTGTCAGCCCCCAGTACACTGAACTCTGTGTCAGCCCATAGTACACTGAACTCTGTGTCAGCCCACAGTACACTGAACTCTGTCAGCCCATAGTACACTGAACTCTGTCAGCCCCCAGTACACTGAACTCTGTATCAGCACCCAGTACACTGAACTCTGTGTCAGCCCCCAGTACACTGAACTCTGTGTCAGCCCCAGTACACTGAACTCTGTGTCAGCCCCCAGTACACTGAACTCTGTGTCAGACCCCAGTCCACTGAACTCTGTGTCAGACCCAGTACACTGAATTCTGTGTCAGCCCACAGTACACTGAACTCTGTGTCAGCACCCAGTACACTGAACTGTATGTCAGCCCCCAGTACACTGAACTCTGTGTCAGACCCAGTACACTGAACTCTGTGTCAGCCCACAGTACACTGAACTCTGTGTTAGCCCACAGTACACTGAACTCTGTGTCAGCCCCCAGTACACTGAACTCTATGTCAGCACCCAATACACTGAACTCTGTGTCAACCCAGTACACTGAACTCTGTGTCAGCCCCCAGTACACTTAACTCTGTGTCAGCCCACAGTACACTGAACTCTGTGTCAGCACCCAGTGCACTGAACTCTGTGTCAGCCCACAGTACACTGAACTCTGTGTTAGCCCACAGTACACTGAACTCTGTGTCAGCCCCCAGTATACTGAACTCTATGTCAGCCCACAGTACACTGAACTCTGTGTCAGCCCCCAGTACAATGAACTCTGTGTCAGCACCCAGTACACTGAACTCTGTGTCAGCCCATAGTACACTGAACTCTGTGTCAGCCCACAGTACACTGAACTCTGTGTCAGCCCCAGTACACTGAACTCTGTGTCAGCCCACAGTACACTGAACTCTGTGTCAGCCCATAGTACACTGAACTATGTGTCAGCCCCCAGTACACTGAACTCTGTGTCAGCCCATAGTACACTGAACTCTGTCGGCCCATAGTACACTGAACTCTGTGTCAGCCCCCAGTACACTGAACTCTGTGTCAGCCCACAGTTCACTGAACTCTGTGTCAGCCCACAGTACACTGAACTCTGTGTCGCCCACAATACACTGAACTCTGTGTCAGCCCCCAGTACACTGAACTCTGTGTCAGCCCATAGTACACTGAACTCTGTGTCAGCCCATAGTACACTGAACTCTGTGTCAGCACCCAGTACACTGAACTCTGTGTCAGCCCCCAGTACACTGAACTCTGTGTCAGCCCCCAGTACACTGAACTCTGTGTCAGCACTCAGTACACTGAACTCTGTGTCAGCTCATAGTACACTGAACTCTGTGTCAGCCCCCAGTACACTGAACTCTGTGTCAGCCCCCCGTACACTGAACTCTCTGTCAGCCCCCAGTACACTGAACTCTGTGTCAGCCCATAGTACACTGAACTCTGTGTCAGCCCATAGTACACTGAACTCTGTGTCAGCCCATAGTACACTGAACTCTGTGTCAGCCCCCAGTACACTGAATTCTGTGTCAGCCCACAGTACACTGAACTATGTGTCAGCCCACAGTACACTGAACTATGTGTCAGCCCACAGTATACTGAACTCTGTGTCAGCCCACAGTAC
This sequence comes from Conus ventricosus, assembly GCA_018398815.1. Lineage (NCBI taxonomy): Eukaryota > Metazoa > Mollusca > Gastropoda > Neogastropoda > Conidae > Conus > Conus ventricosus. Next base: position 180,405,688 of record CM031595.1, read on the forward strand.
ACTGAACTCTGTGTCAGCCCCCAGTACACTGAACTCTGGTCGGCCCCCAGTACACTGAACTCTGTGTCAGCCCCCAGTACATTGAACTCTGTGTCAGCCCCCAGTACACTGAACTCTGTGTCAGCCCACAGTACACTGAACTCTGTTTCAGCCCATAGTACACTGAACTATGTGTCAGCCCATAGTACACTGAACTATGTGTCAGCCCCCAGTACACTGAACTCTGTGTCAGCCCCCAGTACACTGAACTCTGTGTCAGCCCATAGTACACTGAAGTCCGAGGGAGGCTGACCATGACTGAAAACCCCCCACAAATAATTGGCTCTGATGAGGTTTGAACTCAGGACCACTGGGCAAATAACATGGACCACTGCATTGTGCTAACAGGTGGCCCAAACCTGTGGAGCTGGCATCTTGTTCCTGAATCAAAACACCAAGGAATTGTTAATTATGCATAGGGACATAGGGAGAAACCCATCAAATCAGAATGAATCATCAGGAAAATCCTAAACAATGGAGAATCGTGGAAATGGTAGCATCCTTAGCAAATTTTGAAAGGTATATATGAGACATTGGGGAAAAGCTTTCATATCTGAATGATTCATCATCAAAGCCCTGTATGGAGGACAGGTGTGATATATGAGGTGTTGGTGAGGGGGGACCCTGAATGATTCATCTGCAGAGCCCTGTATGATGGATGGAGCTGATCACCAAATGAAAATCCAGCCCCCCCCCCCCCCCCCCCCCCCCCCCCCCCCCCCCCCCAAATGGAGTCTTCACCCTTGGGTAATTTAGGTGATGACAGGGGGTGGGTGGGGTGGGGGGTATGGAGACACGGACCTCCCAGAGAGAGAGCACGAGTGGTGCAGCGGGGAGAGAGCTCACTGGCGTGGTTCAGTTTGGGCAGTGCTGAGGTTTTTAATTTTCCTAAAAGGAATCTGCAGGAGGTAACCACACACATGGTCTGCAGGTTGCATTGCATTCCCAGCAGAGATGATGTCCCTTGAATTATTAACTGTGCAAAGGTGACATGGAATGTTGTTCTTGTGATTTGATTTGATCAGTTTGATTTGATGAGTCTGATTTGAGGCCTCCTGACTTGATTTGATCTGATTTGAGTTGGTGAGTCTGATCTGATGCGAAAAGTCTGATCTGATTCAGTTAGTTTGATTTGACTAGTCTGTATTGATTTAGTCAGCCTGCTTTGATTTCGTCAGTTTTTGATCTGATCAGTCTGATCTGATTCAATCAGTTTGATTTGATTTGATCAGACTGATTTTACTTGATCAGTCTTGATTTGACCTGTCTGATTTGATTTCATTTGTCTAATTTTGTTCAATCTCATTTGATTTGATCCATCTGATTGAATTTAAAATCAGTCTAATCTTTTTCCATCAGTCTGATTTATTTGATCTGTCTGGTTTGGTTTGACTTGTCTGATTGATTTGATCAGTCTGATCTGAGATCTTGGTGTGTGCAGTAGCACAGTGTATTATCAGTGGGGAAAGAATGTTGTCAACACAGTGCAAAGTTGAGATCACTCCCACACCCAGTCTGAGTCCACTGATGGCCCTATCCATCATGACAATGAGCTCTGATTGCCCAGTCCATCATGACAAAGAGCTCTGATTGCCCAGTCCATCATGACAAAGAGCTCTGATTGCCCAGTCCATCATGACAAAGAGCTCTGATCGCCCTATCCATCATGACAAAGAGCACTGATCGCCCTATCCATCATGACAAAGAGCACTGATCGCCCTATCCATCATGACAGAGCACTGATGGCCCTATCCATCATGACAAAGAACACTGATCACCCTATCCATCATGACAAAGAGCACTGATCACCCTATTCATCATGACAAAGAGCACTGATTACCCTATCATGACAAAGAGCACTGATCACCCTATCCACCATGACAAAGAGCACTGATCACCCTATCATCATGACAAAGAGCACTGATCACCCTATCCACCATGACAAAGAGCACTGATTGCCCTATCCATCATGACAAAGAGCACTGATCGCCCTATCCATCATGACAAAGAGCCCTTTTTGGTGTGCTTTTTTATCCATGTAATTTAACCAGCTTATGGCTCTGTGTTTTCCATTGTATACGTTGAAGTCTTTAATTAGGAGTCTACCCTTTATTTTTTCAAGTATAGATCTCTTGACGGAGTTAATCATCTGTCTGAGGTAGCCTCCTGTAGAAATGAAGCTTGGCAAGTGTAGATCAGTGCTGCAGACTTTTCAGGACACTGGCTTGATTTTCAGGAGAGGAGGAGTGGGCGAGGCAGTGAGAGGGATAGTTTGAGAGTAACCACAGAGAAAGAACAAAACTGGTTCATGTACGTGGCATTGCATATGTGTCATCAGATTTGCCATGCAGACTGAAGTTCAGGTATTTTCGACTGCACGGAGTGTGCAGACATAAGAAATGGTTGAATTAGAAAGTTGCTCCAGGTGGACCTCTATCACCAGAGTTGATGACATGTTTGGCTCTTTCCATAATTGTCCTGTAAATCATTCATAAGAAATTTTTTGGTGAGAAATGGTTTGAGCTTGCTGTCAGAAACTGTACTGGTGCACTGTGTTATTGATGGCTGGTGCACTGTGTTATTGATGGCTGGTGCACTGTATTATTGATGGCTGGCTGACGGTCAGGTCCAGATTATGCCCCCTGAGGTCGGGTTCAGGACAGGGTGAAGTTCATCACCTAATGTGTCGTGCATCACACATTCTTGGCACAGTTTACCTGTTCCCATACAGTGGAGCCTGCCTGTAAACAACTCTATCACCTAATGTGTCGTGCATCACACATTCTTGGCACAGTTTACCTGTTCCCATACAATGGAGCCTGCCTGTAAACAACTCTCTATCACCTCATGTGTAGTGCACCCCACACATTCTTGGCACAGTTTACCTGTTCCCATACAATGGAGCCTGCCTGTAAACAACTCTCTATCACCTCATGTGTAGTGCACCCCACACATTCTTGGCACAGTTTACCTGTTCCCATACAGTGGAGCCTGCCTGTAAACAACTCTGTCACCTAATGTGTCGTGCATCACACATTCTTGGCACAGTTTACCTGTTCCCATACAGTGGAGCCTGCCTGTAATATCACCTAATGTGTCGTGCATCACACATTCTTGGCACAGTTTACCTGTTCCCATACAATGGAGCCTGCCTGTAAACAACTCTCTATCACCTCATGTGTAGTGCACCCCACACATTCTTGGCACAGTTTACCTGTTTCCATGCAGTGGAGCCTGCCTGTAAACAACTCTATCACCTCATGTGTAGTGCACCCCACACATTCTTGGCACAGTTTACCTGTTCCCATACAGTGGAGCCTGCCTGTAAACAACTCTCCTTTGAAAAATGGGTGCTATGAAATGGGAGAGATTCAGTGGTGGGTAGGTTGTTCCAACAAATCAGATCTTTTAAGGGAGGGGCTGGAGGGGACTCTTAGTAGAGAAAGGGATTATGAGAGCTTTCAGGGTTTTTTTTTAATCTGTGTTTTTATCCTGTAATGTGAGGCGTGGCTGATGAAGGGTATGTTGTTTTTTTTTTTAATGTATTTTTGTTGTAAGATATGATGTGTAGCTGAAGAATGTGTGTGTGCTTTTGTTTAAAGATGTAATGTTTATTTGATGAAGGGATTGTTTTTGTCGAAAGCTGTGATGTGTAGTTGATGAAGGGATCTGTGTGTTTGTCCATACCTCTTATGTTAGTTGAGTAAAGAGAGTATGTTTTTATCCTGACATGTGACATTTCGTTGATGAAGTGATGTGTGTGTGTGTGTGTGTGTGTGTGTGTGTGGTGTGTGTGTGGTGTGTGTGTGTCCTGGCTATTTATGTGTATCTGATGAAGAGATTATGTGTTTGTGTTGAATCATGATGTGTACTTGATGAAGAGATGTATGTGTTTGTGTTGAATCATGATGTGTAGCTGATGAAGAGATGTATGTTTGTGTTGAATCATGATGCATAGCTGATGAAGAGATGTATGTGTTTGTGTTGAGACATGATGTGTAAGGAGATGTGTGTGTTGTGCAGACCAGCGGTTTGTGGAGATCACCGTCGTTCTACATGGCTACCATAACCTGGAGGACAACCCCCCATCCAGCCTCTCCGACCTCTACAGTCACATGGGAGACAACCCAGACAACTTCTATGTCTGCAACTACAGGTACTGTTCAACCTCTAGATGAGGGACAACCCCAACAACTTCTGTGTCTGTAACTACAGGCTAATGGGGGACAACCCTGACAACTTCTATGTCTGTAACTACAGGTACTGTTCAACCTCTAGATGAGGGACAACCCTGACAACTTCTGTGTCTGTATCTACAGGCTAATGGGGGACAACCCTGACAACTTCTATGTCTGCAACTACAGGTACTGTTCAACCTCTAGATGAGGGACAACCCCAACAACTTCTGTGTCTGTAACTACAGGCTAATGGGGGACAACCCTGACAACTTCTATGTCTGTAACTACAGGTACTGTTCAACCTCTAGATGGGGACAACCCCGACAACTTCTGTGTCTGTATCTACAGGTACTGTTTGACCTCTACATGGGGGACAACTCTGACAACTTCTATGTAACTACAGGTACATGGGGGACAACCCTGACAATATCTATGTCTGTACCTACAGGTACTGTTTGACCTCCACATGGGGGACAACTCTGACAACTTTTATGTCTGTAACTACAGGTAAATGGGGAACAACTCTGGCAACTTCTATGTCTGTAACTACGGGTACATGGGGGACAACCCTGACAACTATGTCTGTAACTACAGGTACATGGGGACAACTATGCCAACTTCTATGTCTGTAACTACGGGTACATGGGGACAACCCTGACTTCTATGTCTGTAACTACAGGTACATGGGGGACAACTCTGACAACTTCTATGTCTGTAACTACAGGTACATGGGGGACAACTCGGACAACTTCTATGTCTGTAACTACAGGTATGTCTGACCTCTACATGGGGGACAACCATGACGGCTTCTCTATTTTTCACTGCAGGTGCATGGGGGATAACCCTGACAACTTCTATGTCTGTAACTACAGGTCCATGGGGAACAACCCTGACAACTTCTATGTCTGTAACTACAGGTACATGGGGGACAACCCTGACAACTTCTATGTCTGTAACTACAGGTACATGGGGGACAACCCTGACAACTTCTATGTCTGTAACTGCAGGTACATGGGGGACAACCCTGACAACTTCTATGTCTGTAACTACAGGTACATGGGGGACAACCCTGACAACTTCTATGTCTGTAACTGCAGGTACATGGGGGACAACTCTGCCAACTTCTATGTCTGTAACTACAGGTCCATGGGGGACAACCCTGACAACTTCTATGTCTGTAACTACAGGTACATGGGGGACAACCCTGACAACTATGTCTGTAACTACAGGTACATGGGGGACAACCCTGACAACTTCTACAGGTACATGGGGGACAACCCTGACTTCTATGTCTGTAACTACAGGTACATGGGGGACAACCCTGACAACTTCTATGTCTGTAACTACAAGTACATTGGCGGACAACCCTGACAACTTCTGTGTCTGTGGTTCTACAGGTACTGTCTGGCCTGTAGTCACATAGGTGCTGTCTTGATTAAATGGGGGACTACCCAGATATGTAGTATGCCTGTAATACAGGTAATGTCATCCTTCCTGTCATACATGATGGATTTGCATCTTCAGGCATGAAATTCGTCCGCCTAAGGCGGATTTTCCGCCCATTTTTTTTCATCTGCGCCTCCCCCCAAAAAAATGTGCCGCCCAAAAAAAAAAAAAAAAGAAAAGAAAAATCCTGAAATAAACTTTCGTTCGCTGCTATTCCCATTTGGACAATTTGTTATTCTCAAAAGAGTCAACCGGTCACTTCCGCCGTCAATCAACATCCGGTCTTTTCGCGCCTGTCGAACGTCGGACATCGTTAAATTGCCGAAGTTTGTCAAGCGCGTCGCGATTTCACGCCAAAAAAAAAGGGATGAGAAACGATTGGAGGTGGGACTGGCTAGACCAGGAAGTGGACGATGTTCGAGTTGGCGATGTGTTTCGCAAATTAGACGAAAAAGGCGCTGCATTTTGTGTTCCATGTGGAAAGATTGACCGACTGAATCAATGTTGTGATGAAGGCTGTCTCATTGTTTTCTTCTTCTTCCTAAAATACTGGTTCACTCAAAAACGAGTAGGTCACCAGCGTGCATGTTAAAAAGTAAAAATAAAATAACACAAAATAATGCGAGTGAATGAGTCAGTGTGCACATATAAAAGTATATTATTATATGATCTTTTGAAGTATTATTTTCATTACTGAAAACATGAAAATGTGGCTCATTTGCCCTTCTTTTTTTTTTTTTTTTTTTTTTTTTTTTTTTTTTTTTTTTTTCATTTGGGGCTCCTACCAGACCATGCGCAATCCATACAATGATCACTATCCAGTTTTTGTTTTAGATTTGCCCTTCTTAACAGCGCTGAAATAGGGGTTTATTTGCAGTTTTAGGCCTTTTATTTCATAAAAAAGCTTCAGCTTCAGGGGGCTCTGCCCCCTGACCCCCGCCGGGGCGTTGCCACTGGGCCCCACTGGGAGCCTACAGTGGCCCCCAGACCCCCGCCGATTTTTCAGCCTTTTTTACTGCTGGTCACTTTCATGCCTGATCTTACTAGTTGTCTTTGTGGATGATTATCTTTTTTTTCCCGCAGTTAGAGATGTAGGCAAATGGACACAGTCTTATTCAGCATATTTAGGACAAACAGTGAGTTAGAGTGAGCATGATCATTGGTAACACCTTGACAAGGAGGGAAATGATTTTTAATGCATGCCGCTGGCATTTTATGATTATGGTAATAATGGTTGCAGTTACGTTTTTTCCCGTACTAAATTAGTCATAGATTTTGTTTCAGGTATTGATTTAAAAAAAAGTGTCATTATTGTTTATAAACAACACATGAGCGCATGCATGTGCGCTCGCGTGCGCACACACACACATACACACACACGCACACACCAGCTTTTTTTCTTTCTTTTTCCTTTTTGTTAAAGAATTTTGTACCATAAAACTGCTTTTCTTCTTGCATGAAATCATAGAACTCAGAAGATAAAGAAAAATCAGGTTCCTACCAGCCGCCTTGGCGAAGTGGTTAGCGTCGCGGACTCCCAGCTGGGAGGTCGTGGGTTCGAATCCCATCAGAGTCATGTGGTTTTATCTGCCCCGACTGGCTCCTACCCAGAGTTGAGTTTGCTGCGGACTCAGTTGGGAAGACTGGGACCACACAGTCGAGTTTCATCTACTTAATGGATGCGTTTCTGAGAGTGTAGCTCAAATTTCCTGACCAACACTGCAGGTGCCTGTATCTGTCAGGCCTGGTTGACGCCGGGATATATTATGAAAGGAATCATAGAGTACAGCCCTGTCGTGTAGTCTCAGACCGAAATGGAAATCTGTAGCATCATCTTAATCATCCTCATTCTCATTGATCAGCATTAAAAAAAAAAAAATTGTCTCAAATTCTGTGGCCCTTCATGCCCTGCTGTCATGGTGACCTCAATTTCGATGTCTTCTCCACGTCTGTGGCCTTGGTTTGGTTCCGTCGGGGTCACCGGTATCGGCAGGTCCATGGGGCTGTCGTTGGACGGACGTGGTGGCGCCCTCCGGAGGGAGAGCTCACTCACGCCGGCTCCGCGACTAAGCAGTTATTGTCGTCAGTAGGGGGCTTAGTAGGTGGTGTCCTGCGTATGTTAGATCAGAACAGGCGCCTCTGAACGCCACCGAAGTGACTCGGCAGCAGTGCAGTGTCTCCTCCGGTGGGTTGCCTCTTGACGACTTGACATTGACTGCTCCCTGTGGATTGCTGGTGTCGGGGCTGCGGCGGGGCCGACTGGGCTGTGGCTGTGGACGGGTGTCGGACTGAGCGGCGTGGGTGCACTGCCTCTGAGGTGGCGCAGAGGTTGGGACGGGGAAAAAAAAAGAAGAAAATCAGGTTCCTGCAACTGATGTGCATTGTCTGTGGGCGCGCGGTGTGTCTGCAGGTTCATCCGTGAGTTCACCAAGGGCGTCGAAGACTCCTGGACCATCAACAAGCTGAATCATTTCCTGCCGTTTGTGCCACCCTCGGAGTGAAGGCCTCGCCTGCACCTGTTCTGCTGCCTCTTTGTCTTCTGGGCGTCTCTGCTCCTTCAGCATGGAGGAAATGGAGATACTGGGCCAGTTCATAACAGTGTGTCCACAGTGCAGCATGTATGGAGTCTGTGTCATCTACATTTATCGCTTTTTTTTTTAACCTTGATGTTGGCATGACTATTCTGATTGTTTAAGAACATTCGTGTCGAAACACTAAAATAAGATTCAGCATTTGAAACATGTTTTGTTATTTGGAATGGTACATAAGTTTCACACTTAAGGTGGATTGTTTGTTCATTTTCCTTTTTTTTCCTGTTTAAAGTGCAGACGAAAGCAAGCTTTCTGTTACTTACATACAGAGTGGTGTTTAGGCTACTGGTGGGTTAGTGCATGTCTCCCTCATTGCTACACATGTCAGCAAGTAAAATGTGGACATCCTCATTGCTACATACATGTACACATTCTTATCGCTACACACATCAGCCTAAGCATGCACGCATCAGTGCTACATTCATAAATATAAGATGTACACATGCTCACTGGAAAGAATAACATGTACACAACAATTGTTACACACATAACATTTACACCTCCTCCACATTGCTTCATACGTGCAAAGGACACACACATGGCTACATGCATAGTATAATTCAACTTTCTCAGAGCTTTGGGCTCATCAGAAGGGATCAGAGAGGGAGACGGTGAGTTGACGGTCTCTGGAGACATTGCAGCATTAAGTGTCGGTGTGCCATTTGACCTAAGGGACCTGGTTTCAGACTGAAGAGTGCGCCAGAAGACTGAGTCTCAGGAGACTGGGAGTGGAGTGGACATGAAGCTAATCAGCCAATCGGTTCCATTATGAAATATCAAATGAGGAAAGAACTGCTGAAGAATTGGGCGGGGAGTCATGGAGTTATGACAGAAATGAAACATTGTGCAGTCAGCATCATTGGAAATGATATTTTGTATGAATTAGGTGTTTGTGCATGTACTATGTTTGTTCTTCACTGGCCTGAATGCATATGAACCCTCAGAGACGACGGATAACCCTCAGGTATTCGCTTACACATAGAAACACACTGACAACTCTGTCTGTCTCTCTCTTTCTCTCTTTATTATGCATTCTATACCAAGAACAATGTCTCAGGAAGAAAAACCTGTATATTTACACATTAGGCTAGCTGAAAATGAATTTGTGCAAGTTTGTATGGTTTCAAATTCTGTGTACACTGCTCACATTTTAAAAGGGATCCTGTGAAATTTGCAAGTTGTCAGTGCGAAACAAGCATGGGAAAAACATGAAAAAGAAGGTAATCACAGTTATAATGGGATGAAAATATGAACAGTCTTCTAAATGGGCATGCCTTATCTGAAAGCAGGAAAGTATGATGTATGCATGCTTTTTCCAGAAATCGGTATTTCTGTGTGACTTGTGTGTTCTGCGGTGTACGTGTTCTGAATCTGATTTGTGTTGGGTACTTTTTCCCAACAGTGCTCGGTTGTGTGCATGCTGTGTGTACAAACAATTGGGAGTTTAATCTGAAAATGACAGCAGAGGTTTTCAGTTTGGCATACGTAAACAGTGAGAGCCCAGTTGTTGATTGCAAAGTGCACAGTTGGTCAGATATGTTGCTCTTTCACACAGGATAGCAGGCATGCCACCTGCCCTCATTGCAGCTGATTTTCTCTTCTTTTTTTTTCCATTTGATTTCCTTTTCTTTTTTTTCTTTTTTCTTCGTTGTTTGAAATCTTTGGAATGCCACCCCCATGCCCTGATTCTTTTTTTTTTTCAGCTGTAATGTTAAAGCTATTTGAAAACTTGTTGAAAATATGTTTGAAAGTAGCACATGTTATTTTGTGGTGTGTAACAGGTGCTCATGAGCACTGTCTGTTTTTCTCACCCTCAGTTTAACCTTCCACTCCACCACCCCCCCCCCCCCCCCCCCCCCCCCCCACCATAGCTCTAATCTTTTCCGTTCAAAAATTTTTGTTTTATGTTCATGAAGTTAGCATGCCTGGCTAGACATTATGCGTTATTCAGTGTGCCATCAGTTCCACGTTCCATTGTATATTTAGTTGGACACGAACATTTGAAGCTTGGGTGTGTGCAGCAAGTCAATGATGATGGCCTTATAAAGTGATGATGACTGACGACAATCTGAACGACTGGGTCTGTGTGTTGCTCATTCCAGGTTTTTTTGCTTGCTCTGTATTCAAGTGTATTTTACAGCGCAGTCTTTTAATGTGAAAATTGTGCAGATCATGTGTTTTGGTCATGTGGTTACGGCAGCCCACGTTTGATGTGTGAGCGATGGTCTTTCATGTCATTGGAATTCAGTCTGGTGTGTGATGTAGACAGTTTTTAAAGGGCAAGTTTTAGCAATTCAAATAAAAAATTAATGGGCTGGGTTGTCACTCTTGACTGGTTGTCTGCAAGCCGTATGAGTGAGGAGGAATGTTTGTGTTTCTTGACTGGTTGTCTGCAGGCCGTGTGAGTGTCTTGACTGGTTGTCTGCAGGCCGTGTGAGTGTCTTGACTGGTTGTCTGCAGGCCGTGTGAGTGAGGAGGAATGCTTGTGTTTCTTGACTGGTCTGCAAGCCGTGTGAGTGAGGAGGAATGTTTGTGTTTCTTGGCTGGTTGTCTGCAGGCCGTGTGAGTGAGGAGGAATGCTTGTGTTTCTTGGCTGGTTGTCAGCAGGCCGTGTGAGTGAGGAGGAATGCTTGTGTTCCGTGACAGTCACCGTCATGACTGCATTTGCATCATCATTCAGTTTGATCAGCAGTGTACCTTTTATTACAATAATCCGATGCTATCATTTTTATCTGAATTGTTTTCTTTGATTGTTTTGAGGAGAGGGGAGGGGTGTATCCACCAAAGTGACTCTGTAGCAGTGCAGGTGATCTTTAGCAGGTGGCCACATGGCAGCATGATATTAATACTTCTCCGTGGACTGCTGGTGCCACTGTGACAGGGGGCAGATGTGGAGGTGCAGAATGGGGTGAGGGCAGTGTGGATAAGCAGAGAAATACCATACAGAGGGCAGGCACACCACACACACACACACACACACACATACACGCGCGCGTGCGCGCGCGCGCGCGCGCACGCACCACGCACGCACGCACGCACGCACGCACGCACGCACGCACGCACGCACCACACACACACACACACACACACACACACACGGAAGTGAAATACACTTATGTGTGTCAAAAAAAGGTTACGATGTGATTCACGTTTCTGTCCTTCACATCCAAGAATTCCTTTTGTATCTATCCATACCTTTCCTGTTGAAGAAAGCACATGCACATAATTATTGTTAGTCCCAAGCGCTGACTCTTGCAAAGTCTCTCTCTCTCTCTCTCTCTCTCTCTCTCGTGCACGCGTCCCTCCGGGGGTTGCAACCTTGCCGTGGTCGGAGGGCTTGCGTGGTCCTGTGATCCCTTAGGCTTTGCTGGCGGGGGCATCAATACTTGGAGATAGGCTGGTTTTTTCAAACTGCTTCTAGGCCTGAGAAGTCACGATGCTGTCTGGCCTAAGCATAACGTGGTAAGGAGTTGATGCCCCTGGTAGGGCTTCCCATGTCAGATAGGCTAAGGGTGAGGATCCTGACTAAGAGTAACCCGCCTTTCTCCTTTTCTTGTTTTCTGCCTTTATTTGGCCCTTTTCTATCTTCGTCTCCCCTTCAAGTCTTCTTTCCCACACTCCTTTTCTCTCTGTGGTCTCCTTAAGATCTGCCGCGTTTGCCGTGCGGTGCGACCTGTGTCGGAGGGGAATGAGATCCTGGTGATTGAGAGGGCCAGCGCTCTCAACACATCACTTTGGCTCGGACCTCTCCTAGACAGGGAGTACACTTTGGCCCGGGTGTACTAATCGGCTCCCCTTCTTGGGGTTGGGTCAAGACAGACAGTTCCCCTGCTGGCCAAGTAAACCCCTGCAGTGCTCAGCTCTCTGTTCCCGGGAGTTGAGCATGATCAGGGGGATAGGGTTGGTGGCTTCTGTTTGTCGTATGTGTCTCCCGAAGCCTGGAAGGGGTCAAGACATTGGTTTCTTGGCCCTGGCCCCTTAGTTGGACTCCAAGGTGGGTGGGTAAGGGAGAGATGAAGCATAATGAACCACAATATGGCTTTTTTCAAAAACATTCCCCCCAAAAGGAAGAGGAAGGCAGCATCCCCTATTTCAGGGATTGTCAAACGGACAGTGATTCCGATACAGAAGTGAGACAGAGGACAGTTTCTGGGCTTCCTGGCTCGTGATGGAAGGGACGGAGCAGGAAAGACCCTTTCAGCTCTGAGCCCTTCGCCATCCAAAAGGGCTTTCAAGGTAATAGCAGGTGACCCTCGGTCCATCAAAAGGTTGAGAATGCTCGTTTCCTCATCAGTGTAAATCACAGAAACAATCTGAACAGCTGCTGAAGGCAAAATTAGTGGATAGGGAGATCAGGGTAACTCCCACAAACAGTTGAACTCATCGAAAGGAGTGATTCGCTGCAGGGATTTATCAGGTGTTTCAGAGGCAGAGATCAAAACGGAGCTGGCGTCCCAGGGTGTGACGGAGGTACGCAGGGTGACAGTAAAAAAGGGTGCAGAAAGAGTGGACACCAACACCCTCTTTCTGACATTCTGCAACCCTGTGCTGCCTCCGGTCATCAAAGTTGGCTACCTGATTGTCCAGGTTCAGTTGTATGTACCGTCCCCGTTGAGGTGCTTCAGTGCCAGAAGTTGGCCATGTCAGGGATCGTTGTTCAGGGCAAGAGTGTGCGTGTTTGCTGCAAGGCAACCCATGGTGGGCCGTGTCAAGATCCGGCACATTGTGCTAACTGCGGTGGGACCATCCCTCCTCTTCACGAAACTGTCCTCTTTGGATTCAGGAATCTGCTATTCAAAGAGTAAAAACTGAAAAGAAAATTTCCTTTTTTGAAGCCCGGAAACAGGTTGTGGGCAGTCAGACGCCGACAGCTTCTTCCTATGCTTCGGCTGTAAAGAAAGTTCCCACAGTCCCTACTCGGTCAGTCTGCTGCCAGACTGATGAATTCATGTTTTCAAAGACATTGCAAGTAAGATCTGTCAGTTCTGGTGGTAGCAGGTCCACCACCTTCCAACCCAAAGTGAATGCCCCTGGTGGAGGCAAAAAATCCGCCACCCCTCAGACTGCCCAGCAGTCTACAACATCTGCTGCTGGGCAGATTAAAAAGCCAGCAGTCCCGCCTCGAACTCCTCTGTCCAATGCCCGTGCGGGCAAGGGAGTTCAACCCAGTGTGGAGATGGTGGAGTTGAGGAAAAAACCTCCACCATCTCCCAAAATCCAGACCTCCACCATCTCCAAACTCCAGGCCTTTGTCACCTGCGAGCAAGTCTGCCAGCAGGTCCAAAGACCTACACAGTCCCATGAAATTACACTAAAAATTCGCTCCATTAGAAGCGGACGTTGAAGAGGAGATGACCTGATTTCTCTCTTTTCGCTTCTGCACCATGGATAGTACAATATTCCATTGGAATATCCGTGATTACATTCCAACTTTGAGGAGCTGCAGCTTCTGTGTCAGTCTCTAAAACCTTCCGTCGTGGCTCTTCAAGAAACTCAAATTCAAAGCCAGAAGACCTTTACTCTTTCTGGCTTTAATATTATTTCAAAACCTGCACAACCATCCATGTTGGGACTGTCGGGCGGTGTTGCCCTTCTCCTACACAAAACTTTGCTGTATAGTCCTGTCGCTCTGTCTACCTCCCCTTCAGGCTGTGGCTGCGAGAGTCCTCTCCACAAGACTGTGACAATCTGTTTCCCTTTTCTTCCACCTTCTGTCCCGGTTTGTCGTCAGGACCTTGTCAGTCTGATAAGAGAACTTCCTCGACCTTTTTTGCTGTTGGGTGACTTTAACGGTCACAATCCTCTTTGGGTAGTGTCGGTACGTCATCCAGAGGTCTGCTAATTGAGGATGTCCTTTTGGATTTAGATTTGTGTTGTCTGAACGACGGATCTGCAACTACCTCCACTCTTCCACAGGTTCACTTTCGTGTTTAGATTTGTCGTTTGTGACCCCTCGCTGGTCCTGGACTATGAGTGGTCTGTCCATGACGATCTGCACGGAAGTGACCATTTCCCTGTCCTTCTACAACCTGTAATAACTGAACACGTCTCTGTCTCTCAACATCCAAATTATAAGAAAGCAAACTGGGATCTATTTGCAGCCACTATTTCAAAGGAATTCCGGGACACTGATTTTCTTCAGAGTCCGGACCCAGCAAAATCACTGACTATCACTGTGATCAAGTGTGCTAAAGCTGTATTCCAGTGTCTTCTGACAAACTTCAAATGCCCAAAACACCCTGGTTTGATTCAGACTGCCAACAAATTTCCAAAGTTCGGAAACGGCTCAGCGTCAGGTGTACCATCGACCTTCAGGTCCCAACGCTCGAGCCCATCAGAAACCTCCGTGCTAAATCGAGACACACTTTTAAAATCAGTAAACGTCGGTCCTGGAGAAGTTTCTGCTCCAGGCTGACGTCGAAAACTTCCAAGAAAAAAGTGTGGAACATCATTAAAAAAATCAAAGGGAAGAACACCTGTCCCACTGTGAACCATCTCAAGTTTGCTGACTCTTTAATAACAGAGAAAAAAGCAGTTGCTAATCTGCTGGCTTCAACCATAGAAAAGAATTCCTCCTCTTCTAACAAATCAGCCACTTTTGACAAAAATATAACCCTTAAAGAAAAATCACCCTGTAACTTTTCGTCAGACAACATGGAAGACTACAATCTCCTTTCACGTTAAACGAGCTGAAATCTGCCTTACTTTCTTGCAGCGATTCCTCTCCAGTATAGATGAAATCCATTATCAACTGTTGAAACATCTTCCGCAAATAGGTCTGGACATCCTGCTACAGGTATACAACCATGTGTGGACTACTGGTTTCTTTCCGCCTTCTTGGCGAAAAGCTCTAATTATTCCTATCCCCAAACCTGGAAAAGATCTTTCTAATCCATCAAACTACCGTCCCATAGCTTTGAGCAGCTGTGTCTGTAAATTAATGGAGAAAATGGTCAATGCTAGCTCATGTGGAAACTCGAAACCGATGGCCTTTTGGCGAAAGAACAGTGTGGTTTCCGCAAACATCGGACTACTGTTGACCATTTGATTCGTCTGGAATCTACACTTCGGAACGCCTTTCTGAACAGACAGCATGCAGTGGCAATTTTCTTTGATTTGGAGAAGGCCTACGATACCACCTGGAAGTCGGGGATTCTTCATGATCTCCACGATCTGGGTTTTCGAGGTCATCTTCCACTTTTCATTCAAAATTTTTTGGCAGAACGACAGTTTCAGGTCCGGGTTGGCACTACTCTCTCAGATGTCCACGAGCAGGAGTTGGTGTTCCACAGGGAGCATACTGTCTCCTGCCCTCTTTAGTATTAAGATCAACAATATTGTGAAATCAGTTCAGCAGGGTTCAGACTGCTCACTGTTTGTGGATGATTTCGCTGTCTACGCAACTGGAAGCCTGTACCCGAGTGTCCAGCGCAGGCTCCAGCTTTGCGTAGATAAAATCCATCGGTGGGCGGATGAAAACGGTTTCACCTTTCTCCAACGAAGACGCAGTGTATTCACTTCCATAATTTCCGTCAGTTTTTCCCAGATCCTGAACTTCAAGTAGGGAAATCTCCATTCCAGCTGTTAAAGAGGCCAAATTTCTGGAGTCATTTTGACCAAAAACTTAACTTCTCAGCCATATTAA
Source organism: Conus ventricosus (assembly GCA_018398815.1). Lineage (NCBI taxonomy): Eukaryota > Metazoa > Mollusca > Gastropoda > Neogastropoda > Conidae > Conus > Conus ventricosus. The sequence goes on from CM031595.1 coordinate 180,421,587, forward strand.
AACCTCAAAACTGCTTGCCAGAAAGCACTGAATATTCTGCGGGTCGTAGCGCACACCGACTGGGGCGCTGATAAGAAAACTTTGTTGCACCTCTACAGAGCCCTGGTCCGTTCCAAACTGGACTACGGTTGTGCTGTGTACGGCTCCGCAAGATCATCTTACCTCAAACTCTTGGACCCTATCCACCATCAAGGGCTTCGTCTCTGTCTTGGAGCGTTCCGCACCACCCCTGTGTACAGCCTGTACGCAGAGGCGGTGAACCTTCACTATCCAACCGCAGGCTTAAATGTCTTTGAATTATTACATCCGACTGTTCCAAAGTAAGTTTGAAAACAAACCCTAAATGTATTCCGCCGTTTGGTCTTCGTATGCAGCCTCAACGTGCGGAATGCAGGTCTAGACCTAGGAGTTGTGTCGGATTTTTCCAAGTTTCCGGATCAACCTCCGTGGACCTTTTTCACACCAGAGATTCGTTCGATCTTGCAGCTTTTCGCAAAGAGTCTACCAGCTCTCTGGCGTACAAGGCTTTTGTATGCTGAGCTCTGTTCCAAATTCCCATCCTTCAAAAAGTTTTCACTGACGGTTCCAAGTCTGAAGATGGAGTGGCCTGTGCAGCCTATTGCCCCGGGCTCCTTCTCAGATACTGTTGGAACATATTCATTCAGATGCTTCTGTCTATTCTGCTGAACTTACTGCTCTGGTTTTGGCTTTGAAGATAATCTCACAATCTTCAAAGAGGGACTTTCTGGTTCTGTCGGATTCGCTGTCAGCTTTGGAGGCCATAGCTGGCCGCAACCTTCAGCATCCAGAACTTTACTTTTTTTGAACTTTTAGTAAGTTGAAGGCGGACGTTACAACATTACTCTTGCTTGGGTTCCTGGTCATGTTGGCATCGGCGGGAACGAAATGGTTGATCGTTTAGCCAAGAACGCCACAAAAGAGAAACTGTCCAACACCTAAATCCCCTGCTCAGATGTGAAAACCCAAAATTAACGATTATGTGAGAGACCTCTGGCAGGAGGATTGGAACACACAGACGAATAACAAACTCTTTCAGATCCGTCCAAACTTAAGGACTTCCTCCCATCTACGTCGGGTGGTCGTAAAGAGGAAACGGTTCTGTGCCGGCTGCACACCGGCCATTCGTATTTACCCATTCTTACCTTTTAAAGAGTGAAGAAGCTCCGTGTGCATTCCATGTCATGCGCCACTCACAGTGAAACATGTTCTTTTAGAATGTTGGGACTTGCACGATGTGAGACACAAACATTTTACAGCGGAGTCCATGATGATCCTGTTCAGGGATGCCCGCCTGACGTGATCCTTGAGTTTTTGAGAGAGATTAACATTTTTCATCTGATTTAGGATTTTACGGCAGAAAGATTTTAACAAAGTTTCTGGTGCGTTTGTAGACGATGTCATTTAACGAGATGTGTGAAAGTTGGTTTTTTTTTTTTTTTTAAAAATAACTGGTGAGTTGATTTTAACGTGGTGACAGCCCTGATATGGCCCTTGCGGTCGGCTGGGCTATAAGCAACATTATCTTATCTTATCTCGTGCACGCGTGCACTGATTCTGACATGAGAATGTGTCTAGGATACGGGACACTGCAAAAAGTGTCCTCTACGATGAAGATTTTTCAACTTTGTTAACGTTTTATGAAGTCGCTGCCACCATAATTCATCATACATACAGATGGTCAGTACTGAATCTATTGATTACAAATGCACAGTTCATGAGTTTATCCATCCGCTTGTCCATGACAATGTGTCCATGTTATTCTGCTGATGTAAGCCTGTCCGTTCTGAACTGTAAGCGAGGGAAAAGAAGAAAGCTTGGTCTGTTCAAGCGTAAGTAATACAGGGGAAATGTTTATGAGTGGTGGCTATGAGGAAGAAAAACAGATACACCCGAAGGTGCAGATCGGGCCCAGAGAAGCACTGTCCTCAACAGCCGAACACACCAGCTGGGAGCAATCCTGCACCACCCTTAGAAGTCTGCGCTGTGTTCACACAGGGTGCAGGCACGCACAGGGCATTCCGTTGAGACGTCAAGGGAGATAACTGCTCCCTGGCAGAAGCTATAGTGTAATAGCCACTGTGTGTGACGCGACAGAACGTCCACGGGAGTATTCCCATGGGTGTACCAGCCCATACTTTATTACTGCAGAGCCCATCTGCGAAAAACGCCACTGTAAAGCGACTGCAGTGTGCATCCCGCAGCCTCACTCGTTGCTGTTTCGCTGACAGATAAGACAGTACAACTCCAGACATGGCCAAGCTTTCGCCTTGAGGTCCTAAATGCGCTCTGAAGAGAAGTTCGGGTCGCAATGTTTTCCGCTGTCAAAGCGACTTTCCCTGTGGTCAGTGGGTCTTTCCTGGAAATCTCTGCAGTGTGAGTCGCGGAATGTTTCCGCCTTCTTGGACGTCTCTATTCACGCTGGCGTTCCAATCACTCTAAATGGCGAAGATGTCTCCACGCGAACATTGGTGGTGACCATTTGGAGCTCCGATCAGAATTCGTCAATCTGGTCACCATGATGATCTGATACGGGAGGGTATGATTTGCACCACACTGATGCTGAATGATTATGCTAGCAGGCGGATGGTCAAGATCCTGCTAAACACAGGTAACATCCGGGGACCGGAATAGCTCAGTTGGTAGAACGCCAGACTCGTGATCCTGGGGTTGCGGGTTCGAATTTCGGTACAGGGGGATTTTTCCCTCGGAGTTAACCTTGGTTCTGACTCCATTCCCCATACAGTCCTTCGAATGAGACTTTAAACCGAGGTTCCATGTGTGAACGCACGCTCAACATCTTGCACACACGTAAAATCCCATCACCAACTTGTGGAAGAGAAGGCCAGTTTGGCCGTTGGTATGGATGACACGTTACACATAACATACACCCTGCGTGAGAAATGGAAAGAAAGAAGGAAATAAGGAAACTGAGTGAACGATATTGACCGGATGACACGGGAAACGACTGAATGATGCGCCAGTAGGCAGCTCTTCAGTCGGCACTACCCTGGTAGGCAGCCCGTTGTGTAAACGAGAGTGTTTATTATATTATGTGTAAAGCACTTGGAGCCCTAATCTTTAGAGAATAGGCGCTATAAAAATTAACATTATTATTATTATTACATTCGAGAACAGCATTCCTAATCAGTCCTGCTAACTTAATCCCCTAATTCGCGTTCATGTTTGTATTTTTTCTTTACAACAGTACAGGACATTGCTTTTCTACTGTCAGTCTCTCTCCGCTGTTGTTGTTCCATTAACTTCACAGAGGCCAGTAATGTGCCATGAATATCCCAACATTTTACGGGTTTCTTCTTTTTATTTTTCAGCCTGCTTGACTTTTCTTACTTTTCCAGACGGCGAATGTGATGATGTTCCTTCCCTGTATAGTCCATGTTCTTTTCCCCAGCACCACGCTTTTGGAGTCCGTCCTGATGGAAGTCGACGGATCGTGTAGTCATTGTTAACCTGGGCTGCGACCGCTCCGGTATGATCTCTGTATTTTTACCTTCCACGTGGAGTGTCTTACGCAAGTCGAAACTGGCGGAGCCCATCCCTCTCCATGTTTCATTTTCCTGTTGCCTTTACCCCCCACAAGCTGCAGGTAGTACGGGTTGAAAAAAGCCGCCAACAGCAGCGGAGAACCTCCGACTCGGTTATAGAGGAAAGTAGCAGACAACGAAAGGTTAGAAATCACATTAAGTGATGTGATAAACGAAATCGTTTGACGATAGAAGCAGAGTGGATAATGGCAGGACAGAAGGGGTAGGGAATAGAGGGCGGGGGTGGGGGAGAGAAAACAAAAAGAGACGGAGTGGAAGGGACGAATGACAGGAAAAGGAAACATAAATGCAAGATGACTCAACCAGACTGCAACGTTACTGAAAGCTAGCCAAAATACTTACAAAGACGACGACAACAGCAGCAACAAGAACGACGACAACAACAACAACAGCAACAACAACACAACAACAACAAAAGAACTTCAAAGTAACGTTTACTTCAATAACAAAATACGGAACAGACGGGTACATACAGACGGGTACATACAGACGGGTACATACAGACGGGTACATACAGACGGGTACATACAAGCAACGGGTACATACAGACGGGTACATTTTGGCCAGACGTCTTCAGACATGACAAACCACAGACGTACCTCATGCACGAAACAATACTCCCCTGATGACAGTCGGCGTGACAATACTCCCCTGATGACAGTCAGCGTGACAATACTCCCCCTGTGAAACCAGTCAGCGTGACAATACTCCCCTGATGACAGTCAGCGTGACAATACTCCCCTGATGACAGTCAGCGTGACAATACTCCCCTGATGACAGTCAGCGTGACAATACTCCCCTGATGACAGTCAGCGTGACAATACTCCCCTGATGACAGTCAGCGTGACAATACTCCCCTGATGACAGTCAGCGTGACAATACTCCCCTGATGACAGTCAGCGTGACAATACTCCCCTGATGACAGTCGGCGTGACAATACTCCCTGATGACAGTCAGCGTGACAATACTCCCCTGATGACAGTCGGCGTGACAAACTCCCTGATGACAGTCAGCGTGACAATGCTCCCCTGATGACAGTCAGCGTGACAATACTCCCCTGATGACAGTCAGCGTGACAATACTCCCTGATGACAGTCGGCGTGACAATACTCCCCTGATGACAGTCGCGTGACAATACTCCTGATGACAGTCGGCGTGACAATACTCCCCTGATGACAGTCGGCGTGACAATGGTCTGTTTCAATCCCCACCAGGGACTGGTTTTTCTCCCTGGTTGGCTTCTGGTCAGAGCTGAGCGTGCTGGGGATTCAAAAGGAAGATTGAGACCACGCAGTTGAATCTTACACTGCATGGATGCGTCTCTGAATGGTGTCTGTTCTGACCCAACAAGCGCGGGACAGCACCTACTGAACGTCCTACCGACGACAGCAATCACTTAGTCGTGGAGCCAGCGTGAGTGAGCGTCCCCTCCGGAGGGCTCCGCCACGTCCATCCAAGGTCAGTCCCCATGAACTCGCCGATACCGGCGACCTTGACATGAACTCACCGGGGTGTAGAGGAAATCGAAACTGATGTCACCATGAGAGAAAGGCATGAAGGACCACAGAACTCGACCTGAATCGACTAAGCAATTATTGTCGTCAGTAGGGGGCTTGGTAGGTGGTGTCCTGTGTGTGTTGGATCAGAACTGACGCCACTGAACACCACCGAAGTGACTCGGCAGCAGTGCAGTGTCTCCTCCAGTGGTTGCCTCCTGACGGCTTGACAATGACTGCTCCTTGTGGATTGCCGGTGCCAGGGCTGTGGCGGGCCTGGCTGCAGCTGTGGACGAGGTGTCGGAATGAGAGGATGGGTGCAATGCCATTGAGGTGGCACAGCAAATGGGATGGTAACAAAAAACAAAAAAGAAGAAAGAAAAAAGAGGAAAAAAAAAGAAAAAGAAAAATTTACTTTTGATACTTTTTTGATACTTTTTATGCTGATTGATGAGGACAGGGATATGATGAATAAAATGCTGTGAAGTTCCTTTTCTGGTCTGATACAGCAGGACAGAACTGCATTCCACGCTTACTTCGTAATGAATCCCGGTGTCAACCACGGCCGGAAGATACAGACACCGGTAGCGTCGGTCAGGAAATCTGAGCAAAAATCTAAAAGGTTTCCATTAAGTGGACGAAATCCGACAATGTGGACCCAGTCTTCCCAGTTGAGCCTACAGCAAACTCGGTTCTGTGTTGGAGCAGGTCGGGGCAGAACAATCTCACAAATAAATGGCTGTAATGAAATCGAAGCCACAATTTCCCAGGCATGAATCCGCGACGCCAAGCACTCCGCCTCGGGCAAGTTGGGTTTGTGGCGTTTGGCGTCGAGAGCCTGTATGAATTCATCGTCTGAATGATCAGTGAGGATGTCTTTGGAACAGTGGCCTGATTCCCGGCCTTCGTTTTCTGACATCTCATCTGCTGGGGTTTGTTCATTCACTGAAGTCTTCACACAGCCCTTTTTAGTTCAGTAGATCCTCCTGCTGCGCTCAGTGGAAAAGTTCCTTCCACACACACTTGGGAATTCCATTTGTTCATAACTTATGGTCGGTTTTGGATTTCCAGTCCTGATGAGATCGGCTCCGATAGATCCGTCATTCTCTCCCTCTTCTGGTGAATGCTAGGAGCATATTGTACAATTACAGTATCTCTGGTGTCGGGGAAGGAGGGACTCTAACAGGGGCACTGACCCCCAAACCTCACCAGAGCCCGTGTGGACTCTTTGAGCCTGGCCTCTGTTTGGATCCCCCTCCATTGGAACTTGATCCGCCCCTGGTACATCCCTGTCAATACAGAGCCCCTGAACATCAGAGTCATCATCACACCGTCACAGAACAACGAAAACCAACATCAGAGTCATCATCACACCGTCACAGAACAACGAAAACCAACATCAGAGTCATCATCACACCGTCAAAGAACAACGAAAACCAACATCAGAGTCATCATCACACCGTCACAGAACAACGAAAACCAACATCAGAGTCATCATCACACCGTCACAGAATAACGAAAACCAACATCAGAGTCATCATCACACCGTCACAGAATAACGAAAACCGGTCTCTGATCTGCGAGCCTCCATGTCCCGCTGCAATGGTGACCTCACGTTCAACTCCCCTCTGCGTCAGTGCTGTCAGTGGAGTTATGCATTATGGATAGGACCTTCCATGAGACAACTGGAAAACTCTCCAACTGTGCAATGCATGACCCTAGTCCTAATCCTAACCTGACCCTCACTTGATCTAAACTAATCCTAACTGCACCCACACACACACACACACACACACACACACACACACACACACACACACACACACACACACATATATATATATATATATATATATATATATATATATATTATATATATATATGTTTTTAAGATTGCGCTGTGTGTGTGTGTGTTAAAAATATGCAAAGAAAGAAAGAAACAACAACCACGTCAACAGGTTCCCAGTATTTTGACCTCGTGCGGTCTTCTTCCTCAGGGGACTTTAATGATGGAAATGTACAAAGCAGTTTCCGTTCACGCTTTAAAAACAACCCAGTTCAGGACAGTTCAGGACAGTTCAGGACAGTTCAGATGGCCTGAGAAAGGGCAGGGGTGGAAGGACAGTTCAGATGGCCTGAGAAAGGGCAGGGTGGAAGGACAGTTCAGATGGCCTGAGAAAGGGCAGGGGTGGAAGGACAGTTCAGATGGCCTGAGAAAGGGCAGGGGTGGAAGGGCGGGAGGCGACGGGAAACAGATTGATTGATTGATTGATTGATTGATCTTTAAATACCCAAGGATGAAGATTTTAGGCCAAAGCCTAGTCTTACAATCTGTCCTTGTCATGCATACATTATTTCAGCACATATCATTCATACAGACAATTCAACATACCAACATGATAATCTAATTCTACAATGATAAGCAAACTGCTCATAAAAGCACTAATGAGATGGGGGATGGTAAAACAAAAGGAAACTTACAAGCAAACAGACAAACAAACAAAAACGACAGAGAGAGAGAGAGAGGTCAGAGGAGGGTGGGGAAGAGAGAATGGTAGGTAGGGGGAGGAGAAAAGGGATGGTAGACAGAGTGGGAGTGGGGATGAGCGATTTTAACGGAGTAGGTTTTATGTTGAGACGATTTATTCAAAGTATGGTTCACAGAAGACTTAACGAATGGACGCTAATCATTGTAATCGAATAATTTAACTACTGAGACATAAAATGTTTATGCAAATGCTCCTTGAAAGGTTTTAAAGTATTCATGTTTTGTAGATTCGGTGGAAGTGAGTTCCAGACATATGGTCCAGAGTAAGCTAGGCTTGTTTTGTATAGATCAATGCGTGGGTAGGGAAGAAGGAATTTCGTCGAGCCAGAAAAGCTGTTCGATCTTGTAAAAAGGGCATTGATATAACATGGCATAGTATCTGTCAAGATTGTAAACATAAATGATGCCCTGTTGAATTCCAATTGCCTATTCAGAGGAAGTATGTTCAGCGCTTTTAGTTTTTCGTCTGTTGTTAGAGATACAGCTGGATGGAGTAGCTTTGCTGCACGTCTATGGAGAGAATTCAGCCTTTTTTTTGTGGACGTCACTACTGCCGTCCCACACTGTTGAGGCGTAATTTATACGTGACATTATGTGTGCATTGAAGAAAAGTTTAAGCACATTACTGTTGACGTAGCGCTTTAATTGAGATAACAGGAAAAGGTGTTTTGAGACTACCTTGCATACGTTATTTAGATGAGATTGCCATTTCAATTCTTTATCTATCGTTAACCCTAAAACACGATGCTCGTCTACCTGCTCGATAGAAGTGCCATTCAACTGAAGTTTTAGGCAAAGAGGAGTCAACTGGTGTTTTTGGCGGGTAGCTATAATCATAGATTTGGTTTTGGCTGGGTGTATGACCATTGAGTTTGAATGACACCAGTCTGACACGTCGTGTAGACTTTCCTGGAGAGAAGTTTCTATTGTCTGTAGATCACTACCATTCACTACCATACAGAAGAAAGAAGAGGAAGAAAGACATAGAGAGAGGAAAGGAAAGGAAGAGAGAGGGAAGTGGGAAGAGAGGGGAGAGAGAGAGGAGAGAGAGAGAGAAAGAGAGAGTCAGAGAGAGAGAGAGAGACACACACACACACATATACAGAGAGAGAGAGAGAGAGAGAGAGAGAGAGAGAGGAGAGAGAGAGAGAGAGAGAGAGAGAGAGAACACAAAAAGAACAACTAGTTGGGTTTTTCATTTTTCCAAATGATTTTCGGCGAATACACCTCGCCTTCCGCAGGGGACTTTACGGGTCACAAGCCCACACAGGCGCTGCAAAGGACTGTGACGATCACTCAACCAAACAAGAAAGAAGAAGTAGGAACAGCGAAAAGCATGGAATACATTTGACAATACCAGAACACACGCTCACAGGCGTGTGCATATCCTGAGTGCGTGAATGGTGTGCATGTGTACGTGTGATAGAGTGAGTAGAGGGAGGTTGCAAATGCACGTATGGGTGTGAAAGAGCCTGTGCTTATCCGTAATACCACTATTCCACACAAGCTACGAGTCCAACGAATCGCCACGAATTGATAAATTTTAGAAATCGAAGGAATCGTGGATTTTTGCAAATTTCTGTACAAAATCTTGACGCTGTACGAATCGGTTACGAATTTGCAAGATAGACTTTGGAACATTCGTGGGATTCTGCTCAAATCGGCGGGAACCATATGAAGATTGCCCAGAAATAACTACGATTTGCAAGAATAGCTTAGGAATACTTAAGGAATGTTAAGATTCAGTCAAGAATAAGCTACAAATCTTCCGAAGGCATCACGAATCTGGTACGGTTATAATTTAGATCGTGACTGTTCTTGAAAATTCGTGGAAGTTTCCCTCAATACAGTATAAAAAGCCCTCATCCCTGCTGGGGCATCAGTTCCAAAATGGATTGCCAACGTAGAGCAGCTATTAATCTGGCCCTGGAACTGGGGTATGAACAGCAGCTGGTGATGAATAGAAGAAGACTGGTTCGAAGGAGAAGGGCCCCCAGGTGGTGGGTCAGACCATGCCTGACACCAGCGAGAAGACTAGAGTATGGACACTATAGCAGACTGATGCAGGAGCTGAGGGTGGAAGATGAGAATGCCTTTGCCAACTATGTGAGAATGCCACCCCACCTGTTTGATGAGTCACTCAACAGGATCGGCCCATTAATCCAGAAGAAAGATAACCACATGAGACCAGCCCTTGATGCCGGAATGAAGCTGGCCATGACCCTGAGGCATCTGGCTACAGGAGACCGGTACCATACCCTTCAGTATGACTTCAGATGTGGCTACAGCACTGTGGTATGCAGTGTGCAGGAAGTCTGTCAGGCCATCATACAGGAACTGAAGGATGAAGTCATGCTACTGCCACGGACCCAGGAGGACTGGAAGGCCATTGCCCAGCAGTTCCAATGCCCAGCAGTTCCAAGACCGGTGGAATGTTCCTCATGCCCTGGGGGCCTTGGATGGCAAGCATATTGCTCTCAGCAAGCCACATAACTCAGGCAGTGTTTCTACAATTACAAAGGCTTCTTCTCTGTGGTCCTTCTTGCCTTAGTGGATGCAGACTACAAGTTCATCTGGATAGACACTGGTGGAGAAGGTCATCAATCCGACGGACAACTGTTTGGTGCTTCAGAACTGATGGAGTGCATCGACGACAACACCATAAACTTTCCTGACAGGGATCCTATGCCCTACGATGACAGAGACACACCCTACTTCATTCTGGAAATTGATGCTTTCCCCCTCCTCAGAACTTTTCGCATGAAACCCTATGGCAGGAGGGGTCTGGACAATGAGATGATGGTGGCCAACTACAGAATTTCCAGGGGCAGACGTGTGGTGGAGAATGCTTTCAGAATATTGGCCAACAGATTCAGATGCTTCCTGGGCACTCTGGAACAACGACCTGAAATAGTGCGGTTACAGGGTTCATGGGCATTGCTGCAAATTCGTACCTGATTCTTACCCTATTGTAAATTCGTAGACAGTTCTTAATTGTTTCTTTGATGCTTCGGCGTGCGTTCGTGGCATTCTTGACAGATTCGTAGCCGATTCGTTGTTAAGACACCGCTTCACGATTTCCAGAATGAGTTAAGAATACATAGGAATGCCTACGAATCGATTAGGACTCAGTTACGATACATAAGAAATCACTACGATTTTGTTGAGAATTGACTAAGAGTTTTTTTTATTCGGGAGTTCGGGAGTTCGTGGCCAAAATTTTGAACAGCACAAAACTTTTGCCCCGAATTCCAGAATGCTCAAGAATTGCAAGAACTGACTAAGAACAAATATGAATCAGTTACGAACTTCAGGAACTTATTACGATTTAACTAAGAATCCCGGAGTTCATCAATTCCTGGCCATTCGTAGGATTCGTAGCCTCTGTGGAACTGTGGAATAGTGGCATTACAGAATGTGGTATAGTAGTGGTGGTGGTGATAGTAGTAGTAAATGTAATTACCAAAACAATGATAATGATGACGATGACAACGATGATAATGATGATGACATTGTGTGGTGTACACACACACACACACAACAACACAACACACACACACACACACACACACACACACACACACACACACACACACACACAATGTCACAGTCGAAGTAAGAAGTACTAATGAAGTGTTTACCCTACACTCTGGAGAGGTTCGTTTTTTTTATACTTAAGCACTTCCGCATTTACACAAAAGCACCCTACCGTACCGTGTCAGTCCAGACACACCTTACCGTGTCAGTCCAGACACACCTTACCGTGTCAGTCCAGACACACCCTACCTTACCGTGTCAGTCCAGACACACCCTACCTTACCGTGTCAGTCCACACACACCCTACCTTACCGTGTCAGTCCACACACACCCTACCTTACCGTGTCAGTCCAGACACACCTTACCGTGTCAGTCCAGACACACCCTACCTTACAGTGTCAGTCCAGACACACCTTACCGTGTCAGTCCACACACACCCTACCTTACCGCGTCAGGCCAGACACACCTTACCGTGTCAGTCCAGACACACCCTACCTTACCGTGTCAGTCCAGACACACCTTACCTTACCGTGTCAGTCCAGACACACTTACCTTACCGTGTCAGTCCAGACACACCTTACCTTACCGTGTCAGTCCAGACACACCTTACCTTACCGTGTCAGTCCAGACACACCCTACCTTACCGTGTCAGTCCAGACACACCTTACCTTACCGTGTCAGTCCAGACACACCCTACCTTACCGTGTCAGTCCAGACACACCCTACCTTACCGTGTCAGTCCAGACACACCTTACCTTACCGTGTCAGTCCAGACACACCCTACCTTACCGTGTCAGTCCAGACACACCCTACCTTACCGTCTCAGTCCAGACACACCTTACCGTGTCAGTCCAGACACGCCTTACCGTGTCAGTCCAGACACACCCTACCTTACCGTGTCAGTCCAGACACACCCTACCTTACCGTGACAGTCCAGACACACCTTACCGTGTCAGTCCAGACACACCCTACCTTACCGCGTCAGTCCAGACACACCCTACCTTACCGTGTCAGTCCAGACACACCTTACCGTGTCAGTCCAGACACACCTTACCTTACCGTGTCAGTCCAGACACACCTTACCTTACCGTGTCAGTCCAGACACACCCTACCTTACCGTGTCAGTCCAGACACACCTTACCGTGTCAGTCCAGACACATCTTACCTTACCGTGTCAGTCCAGACACCTTACCTTACCGTGTCAGTCCAGACACACCCTACCTTACTGTGTCAGTCCAGACACACCCTACCTTTCCGTGTCAGTCCAGACACACCTTACCTTACCGTGTCAGTCCAGACACACCCTACCTTACCGTGTCAGTCCAGACACACCTTACCTTACCGTGTCAGTCCAGACACACCTTACCTTACCGTGTCAGTCCAGACACACCCTACCTTACCGTGTCAGTCCAGACACACCTTACCGTGTCAGTCCAGACACACCCTACCTTACCGTGTCAGTCCAGACACACCTTACCTTACCGTGTCAGTCCAGACACACCCTATCTTACCGTGTCAGTCCAGACACACCTTACCGTGTCAGTCCAGACACACCTTACCGTGTCAGTCCAGACACACCCTACCTTACCGTGTCAGTCCAGACACACCTTACCGTGTCAGTCCAGACACACCCTACCTTACCGTGTCAGTCCAGACACACCCTACCTTACCGTGTCAGTCCAGACACTCCTTACCGTGTCAGTCCAGACACACCCTACCTTACCGTGTCAGTCCAGACACACCTTACCGTGTCAGTCCAGACACACCCTACCTTACCGTGTCAGTCCAGACACACCTTACCTTACCGTGTCAGTCCAGACACACCTTACCGTGTCAGTCCAGACACACCCTACCTTACCGTGTCAGTCCAGAACACCTACCTACCTACCGTGTCAGTCCAGACACACCTTACCGTGTCAGTCCAGACACAACCTACCTTACCGTGTCAGTCCAGACACACCCTACCTTACCGTGTCAGTCCAGACACACCCTACTT
>CM031595.1:180439747-180449747 GCA_018398815.1 Conus ventricosus
CACACACACACACACACACACACATGCGCGCGCGTGGGCGATGGCAGGAATATATGCAGGGACAAAACTAGACATACGCTGTTCGAGTTTAGGTTACAGAAGTTGTTAAAACCAATTATCCTTGAGAGGAGAGAGAGAGAGAGAGAGAGAGAGAGAGAGAGTTAAAAAAAAAAGAAGCTCAAAACGATACTCCTTAGATCAGGCCGACTTCGATCTGGCGAGTATTATCTTGTGCATTTTTGTTCCGCTGTTTGCAATGTCTGAAGAACACATTTATGTCGAAAATTTGTCTTTCTCTGCATTGTGCACTTAATGAGCGTTACTTTGCATCTCGTATCTTTATTTGTATTTTTGCTGGTTTTCCGTAACGTGGCATTCAGTTTCTGTCTGCTGTTTAAAAAAAAAAAAAGAAGGTAAGCCTGCATTGCGCAATGTAATCACCAACAAGACTGCAATTCCTGATTCATAGCCCAGTAATGGAGACAACAGTTCCCGATATGACGCGCACATGACCGGTTTTGTTTGGTGGATGAGTGGGTGTTGGTGGTGGTGGTGATTTGGGCACAGTCATGCAAACCAAGGACCATTCTGCATAAAGTGGTGACAGGGTGGGGGCCAGCGACGGTCCCTAGGGCCGGTGGGAATGTTCATCTGAATGAATCATCATACCAACCACTGGCTCCACCGATAAACAAGTGCTGTTTCACGCACTTGGCTGGCTCGCACGTGCGTGCACGTACATAATGCTGACGCGAGCCGACTTGGCGAGAGATTTGCAAGTGCCAGTGCATTGACCGCCTCGCAAACAATTCACCTCGACTCTTTGTGATCAGCATAGAGCTTCAATATTCACATTGCCAGTCTGGCCCTGAGAGGAAAGCGTCCATTAGCACTACAAACAAGTCACCTACACAGCGTCTCTCTTACTGCGTTGGCCTAAAAGCAGCTTTTTGGCTTGTTGACGGGCCAACTTCCTTCCTACTCACTCCCAACTCCGCACAAAACTTCCGGACACCAAGCTAGCGTTGAGTTTGCCTCCCTTGCCGCGTGCCGTATGCAAATTAAAGTTCGCAGCTCACCAACCCACGGTCTGCACGGAAACTTCCGAATGTTGACGAGGACGGCCGACTCCGTCCCGATCCAGAATAATTGCGCGCGCAGCGTGTGGCTCTGTCTTTCAAGGGGAAACATTCGAACGGACAAGCTGGAAGAGAGAGCAGAGTGGAGTTGACAGAGAAACTTGAGTTAAACTCCCAGAAAACTTGGCCGTTGACCTGGATCACGTTATTAGCCACAGGAAAATCAGATCGCTTCAACACTAACGAAGAGTACAATCGAAAGTATTCATATAAACAATTCTTAGCTCTTGTTCTTAGCAATTTACTGAATACTTTTTCCTCTGAGGGGTTTGCTGTTGAGACTTGAATTGAGTGGCAAGCTTGCTTACATTCCATCCTAAACTTCTTCATCTGTCCAAGGTAAGTTTTGTCGACAACTTTTTTTTAACGTGTTTCATAGGTTTCCTACGTCTTGTTATTGAAATCAATCATTTGAAATGAAAACCCACAATTTAAAACTATCTCCCTCTGTCTCCGTCTCCTTCCCCCCTCCCCTCTCTCTCTATCTATTTGTGTGTGTGTGTGTGTGTGTGTGTGTGTGTCTGTGTGTGTGTGTCTGTCTGTCCGTTTTTTTTTTCTTTTGATGATCAATTACTTAAACTTGGCATATTGTTCGTGCGTAAAGACTTACCAGTTCTACAATGACAGAGCGTAGGCTGTGTGTGTGTGTGTGTGTGTGTGTGTGTGTGTGTTGTGTGTGTGTGTGTGTGTGTGTGTGTGTGTATTTGTACGGTTAAACCTGTAACAGCTACTTGCCTAAATTGCAGTGACTGGCAATGAAGTGGGTTTTTTTTCGGGTTTATAAATATTGGACTGTTTTATGATGAGGATTATAAACATTGGACTGTTTTATGATTAGGATTATAAACATTGGACTGTTTTATGATGAGGATTATATTCCTGAAGAAGCCATTGGTACAAAAACTCTGTTTTATTAAAGATGTTCCTTCGAAAAAGTAAAGTAAAGAAAAAAAAGTAGGTTCAAAAGTTTAAAAAGAAGAAAAGAAGGTTAAAAAAATGCAGACTGAATAGAAAAGACAGTTGCCTGAATATGAATTAGATGGTAGACTAGCAGAAAAATTAGGCTGAACAGAAAAAAAATGATGTTAACAAAAAAAAAAAGCAGACAGAGGAAAAAGAAAGGACGCTGAACAGTAAAAACAAACAAACAAACAAACAAACAAACAAACAAACAAACAAACAAACAAACAAACAAACAAGAAGTAGTCTTAACTAAAGTAAACGAAAGCCAGCTGAACAGAAACGAAGAAACATACAAACAAACAAAGCAGGCTGAATAGGAAAACAGAAAGTAGGGTTGAAAAAAAGTAGGAAAAGTAACCTCAGTACCCAAGGGAAAAGAAACCCGGAAAAAGAGTTCCAAAAATCGAAAAATAACCCCAAAACAAACCAACCAACCATACTGTATAGAAAAGAAAGAGAAAAGAAGTTAGGCTGAACAGGAACAAAGAAACATGTAGGTTAAACCGGAAGCAAAGGTAGGATGAACTGAGAAACAAAGATAGAAGGTTGAATGGAAACAAAGTAGGTCGGCGTAAACAAAATATAGACTGAACTAAGAAAATCGTGAGAAACGAGAATAGGCCAAACCGGAAAAAAGGATGCTGAATTGAAAGAACAGAAGACTGAATGTAGACTGAACTAAGAAAATCGTGAGAAACGAGAATAGGCCAAACCGGAAAAAAGGATGCTGAATTGAAAGAACAGAAGACTGAATGTAGACTGAACTAAGAAAATCGTGAGAAACGAGGATAGGCCAAACCGGAAAAAAGGATGCTGAATTGAAAGAACAGAAGAATGAATGTAGACTGAACGGTGCATGAACTGGAAAAGAAGAGAGTGGACTGAATTGAAAAGAAACAGGCCGAGCTGGAAAAAAAAAAGAAAAAAGAAAGTAGGGGGGACTGAGAAAGAATGTAAACTGAACTGGAAATCAAAAGGGTCAGCTGAACCGAAGAAAGGTGGATCGAATTAGAAAAAAACAACAGAAAGTAGGTTGAAAGAAAACGATGTGGCCCGAAGTGGAAAAAAGAAGAATGCAGGCTGAACTGAAAAGAAGTAAACTGAACAGAGTAGAAAAAAAACAACAGCAGAAAGTAGGCTGAACTTGAGAAAAGAAGAAAACAGACAGAACTGGAAACAAAGAAAACAACTGGCTGAATTGTGAAAAAGAAAAAGAAAGTAGACTGAACAGAAAAGCGAAAACAAAATATCTTGGCTGAATTTGTGAAAAATAAGAAAGCAGGCTGACCAGGAAATAAGTAGACTGAAGTGGGGGGGGGGGGGGGGGGGGGGGGGGGGGGGGGGGGGGGGATTAAGCTGAAAAAAGTAGACTGAAGTGGGGGAAAAAGCAATTAAGCTAAAAAAAAAAGTAGACTGAGGTGGGGGGAGAAAGCAATTAAGCTAAAAGAAAAAAAAGTAGACTGAGGTGGGGGAGAAAGCAATTAAGCTATAAAAAAAGTAGACTGAGGTGGGGGAGAAAGCAATTAAGCTAAAAAAAAAGTAGACTGAGGTGGGGGAGAAAGCAATTGAGCTATAAAAAAAAGTAGACTGAGGTGGGGGGAGAAAGCAATTAAGCTATAAAATAGTAGACTGAGGTGGGGGAGAGAAGCAATTAAGCTAAACAAAAAAGTAGACTGAGGTGGGGGGAAAGCAATTAAGCTAAAAAAAAATATAAAAAAAGAGAGAAAAAAGTAGACTAACCTGAAATAGGAAGTAGACTGAAGAGAAAACTAGGAAGAAAGTAGGGAGAGCAGGGAAAGAGAAGTAAATGGGCTGAACTTTAAAAAACACAAAGAAAGTTGGCTTAACATGAAAAAAAACATCGAAGAAAGTTGGCTAATCAGGAAAAAAAAAACCGATGAAAGTTGGCTAACCAGGAAAAAAACCACGAAGAAATTTGGCTAATTGGGAAAAAAACCCGAAGAAAGTTGGCTAACCAGGAAAGAAAAGAAGAAAGTTGGCTAACCAGGAAAGAAAAGAAGAAAGTTGGCTAACCAGGAAAGAAAAGAAGAAAGTTGGCTGATCTGGAAAAATGGAGAGAAAGGAGGCCAACCAGAAAAGGACAGTAGGCTGAAGTAGAAGGAAGGAGACAATGGGTTAATGAGGACAAAGGAAGACAGTAAGGTAAAGAGCAGAAGGAAAGAAGACAGTAGGCTGAAGTAGAAGGAAGGAGACAATGGGTTAATGAGGACAAAGGAAGACAGTAAGGTAAAGAGCAGAAGGAAAGAAGACAGTAGGCTGAAGTAGAAGGAAGGAGACAATGGGTTAATGAGGACAAAGGAAGACAGTAAGGTAAAGAGCAGAAGGAAAGAAGACAGTAGGCTGAAGTAGAAGAAAAGAAAAGCAGTCTGAACTAAAGAAAGAAGAAAGAAAGAAAGAAGAAGAAGAAGAAGAGAAGAAGAGAAGAAGAAGAAGAAGAAAGAAGAAGAAGAAGAAGAAGAAGATGATGATGATGATGATGATAAGAAGAAGAAGAAGAAGAAGAAGAAGAAGAAGAAGAAGAAGAAGAAGATGATGATGATGATGATGATAAAGAAGAAGAAGAAGAAGAAGAAGAAGAAGAAGAAGAAGAAGAAGAAGAAGAAGCACGGTTCTAGAGCATTCTCATTTTCTGCGGCAATACTCTGGAATTCACTGCCTTTCCATCTACGTCATGCCCTTCCTTCCAGACTTTCAAGTCTGCACTGAAAACGTATCTGTTCAAACGCCAGTTGCAGGATACCACCTGAAATATTACTAAATTACTAAATGTCATTTGCACACTTTGCTCGTATACAAATGAGCTGTTCACGGTCATATAGTGTGTTTATGTATGCAACATTATGTTCCAGTGTGTGTGTGTGTGTGTGTGTGTGTGTGTGTGTGTGTGTGTGTGTGTGTGTGTGTGTGTGCGCGTGCGTGCGCGCGAGTGTGCTGTGTGCATGCGCGCGTGCGTGTGTGTGTGTGTGCATGTTTATGACTCGTGAATGCAGAATTGTGTGTGTGTGTGTGTGTGTGTGTGTGTGTGTGTGTGTGTGTGTGTGTGTGTGTGTGTGTGTTCTTCTTATATTTTTTAGATGTTGAATTATTAAAACTTGTAAAGCGCCCTGTAACCTACATTGTTAGGATGGGCGCTATAGAAATTGTCCTCATTATCATCATTATTAAGAAGAAGAGGAGGAGGAGGAGGAAGAAGAAGAAGAAGAAGAAGAAGAAGAAGAAGAAGAAGAAGAAGAAGAAGAAGAAGAAAAAAGAGGTAGAACAGGGGAAGAGCAGAAGCAAGAAGAAAATAAATTAATGGCTGAACTGGAAAAAAGAAAGTTGGAGAAACTGCTAATCTGAACAGGGAGTAAAAAATAGTTGATATTTAGTTGCAAACGAAAAAAAAAGAAAAGAAAGCTGGCTAAGTAAGAGAGAGAGAGAGAGGAGAGAGAGAGAGAGAGAGAGAGAGAGAGAGAGAGGAGAGAGAGAGAGAGGAAGAGAGAGAGAGAGAGAGAGAGAGAGAGAGCGAATGGGCTGAACTGAAAGTAGTTTCAATATGAAAAAAAAAAAGTAAGAAAAACATAGGCTGAACAGTGAATGAAAGTAAGTACTCTGAATGAAAAAAAAGGAATAAAACTGGCTTAACAGAGGAAAACAAAGACAATATACTGAGCACGGAATAAAAGATGAAAGTCACCCTTAACAGGGGAAAACAAAGACAATATACTGAGCACGGAATAAAGATGAAAGTCACCCTTAACAGGGGAAAACAAAGACAATATACTGAGCACGGAATAAAAGATAAAAGTCACCCTTAACAGGGGAAAACAAAAACAATATACTGAGCACGGAATAAAAGATAAAAGTCACCCTTAACAGAGGAAAACAAAGACAATATACTGAGCACGGAATAAAAGATAAAAGTCACCCTTAACAGGGGAAAACAAAGACAATATACTGAGCACGGAATAAAAGATAAAAGTCACCCTAGTAGGGAACAAAAAGAAAGTAAACAGTGGAAAAAAACAGAAGAAAGTAGACTGAACAAATAAATGTATGCTGAGCAGGAAAAGAAAACGACAGAGAAGAGACTGAAGAGGAAAAACACACACACAGTAGGCTGAATAGAAACAAACAATGCTGAGCGGGAACGAAAAAGAGAATAGATTGAAGAGGAAAAAAACACACACAAAGTAGGCTGAATAGAAACAAACAATGCTGAGCGGGAACGAAAAAGAGAAGAGATTGAAGAGGAGACAAAAACCCAAAGAAAGTAGGCTGCAAAGGAAAGAAACAACCGTGAAGAACACTGACTGCACAGAGAAAGAAAGAAGAAAGCACAGAGAAAGAAAGAAGAAAGCACAGAGAAAGAAAGAAGAAAGCACAGAGAAAGAAAGAAGAAAGCACAGAGAAAGAAAGAAGAAAGCACAGAGAAAGAAAGAAGAAAGCACATGAGGATGCGACAGCAGAACGTAGACTGACATGGAGGGAAACCTTGAATACGCTGAACTGGAAATTAACCCGACTGAACAAAAAAACCCAAACAACAACAACAACAACAAAAACGAAATAGGCTCATGAGGGGAAAAAAAAGTAAAAACAAAAAGTAGGCTGTACAGGATAACAAAACAAAAAAACACACAAAAAAATGAAGGAAAATAGGCTGAGCATCAAAGAAAAAGAAAAATAAGGACCCACCCCCACCCTTACCCATCCCTCAACACTCTTCCCTCAAAAGGTGATAATATATAAGGTCGATTACCTAACTTCTCATGGGGAAACATTTCATGTCTATTAGTCCAAACTAATGATGATTGCAGCATTAATCATAACTCCATCGCTATCCCTATCAAGAAACAAGCGAATAAAAACGCCCCCACCACCCAGGCTCCTAAAAAAAGGCAAATGAAAAGGAAATATAACAAACAACAGAAACACGCAGCGAAAATAATCACAGCAAAGACGAGGAGACATATTAAAGAAAGAAGAAGAAAGGCAAGAACGACAGATGGTGGAAAACAAAGGCGATGATGACAGATGTTACCAACAAACAAAACAACAAACAACCAAAAAACAATAAAAGCAGACTGGGAAAAAAGAGACAACAACAGTTGACAAGGAAAAAAGAAAGATCACAATAGCAGACGGTGAAAGAAAGACAGCAGCATCAGATGTAAAAAAAGATGATAGAAAAGACAACGTTACAAGGGGCTGAAAAAGGAAGGAACGGCAACGCCAGTGCATGCTGATGCAAAAAAAAAGAAAAAAAAAAAGAAAAGAAAGAAAGACAACAGTAGATGCCAGGAAATACCGGAAAGAAACTACAGATACCGAAAACAGTCTAGATGGTGAAAAACGAATAAACAACAACAGTGTATGCTGAAAAAGAAAAAACAACAGCAAGTGCCGAAAAGACAGTTAACAACAACAAATGGTGAAGACTGAAGACAAAAAAGCCAAAAAAGAAAGAGAACCTAAAAAAACAACAACAACTGAAGAATAGGCACAACTGGAACAGATGCTGAAAAAGAAAGATAGCAATAATGATAAAAATGGAAAAAAAGAAAGACAACAGCAGAATACACTGAAAAAGAGAGACATCGACAGCAGCAGAACTGAAAGACAAGGACAGTGAATACTGAAACAAAACAAGAATGAATACTGAACAGAAAGACAAGGACAGTGAATACTGAAACAAGAAAGACAAGGACAGTGAATACTGAAACAAGAAAGACAAGGACAGTAAATACTGAAAAAATATAGACAACAAATGGAAACGCTGACAAGGAAAAGCAGATGGTGAAAAAATGATAGATGCTGAAAAAACAACAGCAACTGCGGGCAATGTTGACAAAAAAACACACTAACAGGAAATGTCAGGAGGAAAAGAACAACACCAGCAGATGCTGTAAAAGAAAGACAACACCAGCAGATGCTGTAAAAGAAAGACAACACCAGCAGATGCGGTAAAAGAAAGACAACACCAGCAGATGCGGTAAAAGAAAGACAACAGTAGGTATTCAAACAGAAAAACAAAGAGTAGATACGTAAAAAAAAAGATGAAAGACAACAGTGGATGCTACAAAAGGACAAGGTAAGGTAAGGTAGTGTTGCTTATGACCCAGCCGACCGCAAAGGGCCATCATACCGCGTTGAAGTCAGCTCATAAGTCATTCATTCACACAACCCTTTAAAATGCATCTTCCGAAAACACCCCGAAATTTTGCTAAAAACCTTTCCACTGTAAAATCTCAGATCAGATGAAAAATGTTAATCTCTTTCAAAAATTCAAAGATCACGTCAGGTGGAACATCTCTGAACAAGGTTTTTATGGAATCTGCTGTGAAAGGTTTATAAAAAGGACAACGACAAAAGGACAAAAACAGCAGTTGATGAAAGACAACAACGGCAAACGTTGACAACAAGACAACAGTAGATGCTGAACATGAAACACAGCGACACTAGAAGCTGAGAAACAACAACAACAGCCACTACGCTGACAAAAGACGAAATTGCATACTGAACAAGAAAAACAACAACAGCCACTACGCTGACAAAAGACGAAATTGCATACTGAACAAGAAAAACAACAACAGCCACTACGCTGACAAAAGACGAAATTGCATACTGAGCAAGAAAAACAACAACAGCCACTACGCTGACAAAAGACGAAATTGCATACTGAACAAGAAAAACAACAAAAGTAGGTAATAAAAAAGACACTAATGGTAGATGATGAAAAAGACAACAACAACAGATGCAAAACAAGACAAAACAAAACACAACAAAAGACCAACAGCAGATGATGCGAAAAGAAAGACAACAGCAGATGATTAACATCAAAGACAGCAACAGCAGATGGTGAAAAAGGAAGACAACAGCAGATGATTAACATCAAAGACAGCAACAGCAGATGGTGAAAAAGGAAGACAACAGCAGATGATTAACATCAAAGACAGCAACAGCAGATGGCGAAAAAGGAAGACAACAGCAGATGATTAACATCAAAGACAGCAACAGCAGATGGTGAAAAAGGAAGACAACAGCAGATTATGAAAGAAAAGAAAAAAAGAACAACAACAATAACAAGAGATGCTGAATGAATGAAAACAACAGTAAACACTGGAAATAGGAATCGGCTGCGTGGCGAAGTGGTTAGTGTGGTGGCTTGCTGGTTGGGAGGTCAGGGGTTCGATTCCATCGGAGCTTTTTTTGTTTTTTTCAATGGCTCCTGCCAGGGTTGAATTTGCTGTGGGGCCAGCTGAGAAGACTGGACCCACACGGTGGAGTGTCATCCAGTGAATGGATGCTTCTGTGACAGTGTGGCTCAAATTCAAATTTACTCACCAACTCTGCAGGTGCCTGTATCTCCCGGGGCTGGTTGAGGCCAGGATGCATGATTCAATTGATTATATAGTTCCGACTTGGTCAGGAGTCTCAGAGCAGAGTTCAGGATACATTGTTACATTGATTATATAGTTCCGCCCTGGTCAGTAGTCTCAGACCAGAGTTCAGGATACATGATTCAATTGATTATTATAGTTCCGCCCTGGTCAGTAGTCTCTGGGCAGAGTTCAGGATACATTATTACATTGATTGTATAGTTCTGCCCTGGTCAGTAGTCTCAGAGCAGAGGTCAACTACATAGCATCATCTTCATCATCCCATGGATCGGCATCAAAGTCTCAGTTTCGGTGGCACTTCATGCTCTGCTCTTATGGTGATCTCAGTTTTGTTTTGTTTTTCTCCACGTCTATGGCATTGGCAGAATTCGTGTCGAGGTCACCAGAATCGTTAGTTGGCTGGAGATTGTCGTGGCGGCTCATGACGGACCTGGTGGCACCGGGAGACTGTCATGGCGGCTCATGACGGACCTGGTGGCACCGGGAGACTGTCGT
>CM031595.1:180462247-180467247 GCA_018398815.1 Conus ventricosus
TGTTGGTGGATTGCTGCAAACATTGTGTTGACCAGCTGAGCGGTGTTCTCTTGTTGGTGGATTGCTGCAAACATTGTGTTGACCAGCTGAGCGGTGTTCTCTTGTTGGTGGATTGCTGCAAACATGGTGTTGACCAGCTGAGCGGTGTTCTCTTGTTGGTGGATTGCTGCAAACATCGTGTTGACCAGCTGAGCGGTGTTCTCTTGTTGGTGGATTGCTGCAAACATTGTGTTGACCAGCTGAGCAGTGTTCTCTTGTTGGTGGATTGCTGCAAACATTGTGCTGACCAGCTGAGCGGTGTTCTCTTGTTGGTGGATTGCTGCAAACATTGTGCTGACCAGCTGAGCAGTGTTCTCTTGTTGGTGGATTGCTGCAAACATTGTGCTGACCAGCTGAGCAGTGTTCTCTTGTTGGTGGATTGCTGCAAACATTGTGTTGACCAGCTGAGCGGTGTTTCTCTTGTTGGTGGATTGCATGCAGTGTGTTGACCAGCTGAGCGGTGTTCTCTTGTTGGTGGATTGCTGCAAACATTGTGTTGACCCGCTGAGCGGTGTTCTCTTGTTGGTGGATTGCATGCAGTGTGTTGACCAGCTGAGCGGTGTTCTCTTCTTGGTGGATTGCATGCATTGTGTTGACCAGCTGAGCGGTGTTCTCTTGTTGGTGGATTGCTGCAAACATTGTGTTGACCAGCTGAGCGGTGTTCTCTTGTTGGTGGATTGCTGCAAACATTGTGTTGACCAGCTGAGCAGTGTTCTCTTGTTGGTGGATTGCAAGCATTGTGTTGACCAGCTGAGCGGTGCTCTCTTGTTGGTGGATTGCAAGCATTGTGTTGACCAGCTGAGCGGTGTTCTCTTGTTGGTGGATTGCAAGCATTGTGTTGACCAGCTGAGCGGTGTTCTCTTGTTGGTGGATTGCAAGGATTGTGTTGACCAGCTGAGCGGTGTTCTCTTGTTGGTGGATTGCTGCAAACATCGTGTTGACCAGCTGAGCGGTGTTCTCTTGTTGGTGGATTGCTGCAAGCATTGTGTTGACCAGCTGAGCGGTGTTCTCTTGTTGGTGGATTGCTGCAAACATTGTGTTGACCAGCTGAGCGGTGTTCTCTTGTTGGTGGATTGCTGCAAACATTGTGTTGACCAGCTGAGCGGTGTTCTCTTGTTGGTGGATTGCTGCAAACATTGTGATGACCAGCTGAGCGGTGTTCTCTTGTTGGTGGATTGCTGCAAACAGTGTGTTGACCAGCTGAGCGGTGTTCTCTTGTTGGTGGATTGCAAGCATTGTGTTGACCAGCTGAGCGGTGTTCTCTTGTTGGTGGATTGCTGCAAACATCGTGTTGACCAGCTGAGCAGTGTTCTCTTGTTGGTGGATTGCAAGGATTGTGTTGACCAGCTGAGCGGTGCTCTCTTGTTGGTGGATTGCAAGCATTGTGTTGACCAGCTGAGCGGTGTTCTCTTGTTGGTGGATTGCAAGGCATTGTGTTGACCAGCTGAGCGGTGTTCTCTTGTTGGTGGATTGCAAGGATTGTGTTGACCAGCTGAGCGGTGTTCTCTTGTTGGTGGATTGCTGCAAAATCGTGTTGACCAGCTGAGCGGTGTTCTCTTGTTGGTGGATTGCTGCAAACATTGTGTTGACCAGCTGAGCGGTGTTCTCTTGTTGGTGGATTGCTGCAAACATTGTGTTGACCAGCTGAGCGGTGTTCTCTTGTTGGTGGATTGCTGCAAACATTGTGATGACCAGCTGAGCGGTGTTCTCTTGTTGGTGGATTGCTGCAAACAGTGTGTTGACCAGCTGAGCGGTGTTCTCTTGTTGGTGGATTGCAAGCATTGTGTTGACCAGCTGAGCGGTGCTCTCTTGGTGGATTGCAGCTTCCTTGCCCTGCTTCCCCGGTCTGGAGACTACATCTTGACGTTGCTTCGTTCAGTCGTTTTGGTGCTGACTTGTGTCTGCGCAGTAATCTGCCCCATCGTGTGTCAAAGGGCTGCGCACAGCTCGCTGTTACAAACTCTTAGTCTGTCTGTCTGCCTGTCTGTCTGTCTGTCTGTCTGTCTGTCTCTCTGTCTGTCTCCACCCCGCCTCTCTCTCTCGATGTATGTGTGTGTGTGTGTGTGTGTGTGTGTGTGTGTGTGTGTGTGTGTGTGTGTGTGTGTGTGTGTGTGTGTGTGTGTGTGTGTGTGTGTGAGAGAGAGTGTGTGTGTGTGTGAGAGAGAGAGAGAGAGAGAGTGTGTGTGTGTGTGTGTGTGTGTTGTGTGTGTGGTGTGTGTGTGTGTGTGTGTGTGTGTGTGTGTGTGTCCTGCCCTTCTTTCTTACTGGATTTTTTTGGGTCTTATTTCACTCTCATTTGTTTGTTTATTTTTTTGTTTACGTATTTCTTCTTCGTTGTCTTCTCATCTGTCCGTCTACTCATTACAGCCTCTAAATATATGTATGGATTTCTTTTCTTGCTGAAGCACTTCATGTGCAAATTGAATTTCATCATCAGATGCAAGTAAAGCTAATCTGGCTTGACGACTGGCCACACTGACACCGTGCATGTCTTCCCCTTTTCCTCGCCTCTCCCGGTGTTGATGGGGCTGAATATCAACAAGAATAGGGTCAACGTCAAACGTTGGAAAACACTGTGCATAGCGCTTAGTTTTACATGTAGTTCTCTCTCTCTCTCTCTCTTCTCTCTCTCTCTCTCTCTCTCTCTCTCTCTCTCTCTCTCTCTCTCCTCCTCCTCTCTCTCCCCTCCCTCTCTGCCCCCTCTCTCTTTCTCTCTTACTCTCTGTCTCTTTCTCTCTCTCTCTCTCTCTCTCTCTCTCTCTCTCTCTCTCTCTCTCTCTCTCTCTCTCTCCCTCTCTCTCTTTCTCTCCCTCTGTGTGTGTGTGTGTGTGTGTGTGTATGTGTGTGTGTGTGTGTGTGTGTGTGTGTGTGTGTGTGTGTGTGTGTGTGTGTGTTTGTGTGTGTGTGTGTGTGTGTGTGGTGTGTGTGTGTGTGTGTGTGAACAGTGAGAACAAGGCTTATTCCCTTTCACCCCATTTTGGAAGTTCGGAGGACAGGAATGGATAAACCAACCAGAAACTAAAAGAAAATCACACAGATATTTCACCCCAGTGTTGAAGAATACTATCCAACGTATTCAGCACCACCAACATGGAATTCACGGGTATGGAGACCGTCACTAATACAACTGTCATAGCTAGGGAACGCCGAGCAATGACATCTATTGAGCCTACACGCTGATATGTTACTTTACTCCAGTTCATGAAATCAGACACGCTCAGCAGACAGGTCTTCAAACAACTTCTCTGTAGGTAACAAAGATAAAGGATTTGTACCTTCAGATCTCCTATTGGATGAAAATGGTCACGTGTTGCAGCGTGTGACAGTCGGCTAGGCATATAATGGCTTGCAGTTCCTACGTCAGTCATTATGAATATCGTTCATACTTTTCACCTTTTGACAACCCATACGACCATCCTTTTCCTCTCCAAGCCCATTGTAACACCAGCCAAATATCATGAACGCAATCACATACTGACCTTGCGGCTGTTCATGGACATTTCTCAACGTGTTTGCACAGTAATAATTGATAACTTCTTTCAAGTGGCTCCTTTTAAGTTTGGACGAATAACATTCAAACTGTTTTCAACATTATTACCAAACTGTATATACATTTTGCGCATCGCATACTCATTCATACCCATGTGTCTGTTCTGAGTCACTGCTGTGAGGTAGAAAATTTCATTAAAAGAAAAGAAAAGAAAAAAGAAAGCAAGCATGCTAAAACTGGTCATATTTTGACTTAGTTGTGTTGGCTCCAAATCTGAGCATTCTGTGCTTAGCATCTATACCTGATAGAACTTTTCCTAACTCGGGGTAACAACAACAAAATCACAATGAATGTAATGCCTATTTTTCAAAAGCTAAACCAAAATCTAAAACTCGCTCGCTGACACATTCTTTTTGAGTGCGAAAGCAGCTACTAACGCATCAACAGCACTGAGATTTAATAGATTAATACTAGTATGGCTATGAAGATTTTATTTCTAAATAGAGTCTATATAAACCAAAGTTAGCATAACCAGACTAATTATGAATGCATTCTGACCTTGTACAATGCGTTATTACTGATATGGTCAAAGCCTGCTAGAACTGCTATTATGCTGGCCAACACAGCCCAGTGGAAACAGCGAAACCTGTGAAAATGTCAACTCTCATTATGCAATCGGCTCTCTCTCTCTCTCTCTCTCTCTCTCTCTCTCTCTTCTCTCTCTCTCTCTCTCTCTCTCTCCTCTCTCTCTCTCTCTCTCTCCAGTCAGGTACTTGTTGTCTTGGCAATGTAAAATTAGAATTGTAATGATGAGCGATATGTTCTCTACTTTCATATATACTTCTTTTCCCCTGCAGCTTTCCTTATGCATCATTTTGAGCAATGTCTTGAATAAAAATGCCTTCCTTTTTGAAAATAGAGCAGCATGGAATCATTCGGCAGCACGTAAGTGCAGGGAATGGTCTCACAGATGTGGACTGGTCGGAAACTAGGTACTGCGCCAGGAAGTCATTAGCGCTAATCAGATGAACCCACCACATACACCGGGCTGCTAATCAGCTCATTTTTTTTTCTACGCTTGTCAGGTTTTCCCGACAATGGAATACCCCCCTCCTCCCTCACCCGCCCACCTGTTCCCTCACATCCATTTGATATAGCTCTCCTCCCTCACCCGCCCACCTGTTCCCCCACATCCATTTGATATAGCTCTCCTCCCTCACCCGCCCACCTGTTCCCCCACATCCATTTGATATAGCTCTCCTCCCTCACCCGCCCACCTGCTCCCTCACATCCATTTGATTTAGCTCTCCTTTCTTTTCAGAATGCCTGTGTGTCACTGCTTATTTTTTCATTGTTTTTTTTTTCTTTCCTTCTTTCCGTTCTTTTCGTTCTTATTTGAATGAACAGCGTGTTAGGTTCCGTCCTTTTTGAATGAACAGCGTGTTAGGTTCGTCCTTTTTGAATGAACAGC